>APFE030070458.1:0-65119 GCA_000404065.3 Pinus taeda | reverse complement strand
TATTAATGACTTTATATAAAGAGCTGATAGAAACACAGGAAAAGCTGCAAGACACTGAGACCACCTTAGAAGCAGCATTACAAAGGAGGGAGGCAGGGCAATCTTCCAAGCCGCCCACAGAATCAATAGACCTTGAAGAGACCCCTCAAGATACTGTCCCTCCAAAGCAACAGGCACCGGAAGACGTTCCAGACACCACAGCACCAGCCACCACAGCACCAATAACAGAGCAGGCTGAGAGCCTGGACATGCAGAAGCTAAGGCAAGAAATACAGGTGTTAGAGTCTCAGATGTCAGAACTCAGTCAAGCCAAGGACAACTTAGCAAAAGTAAATGAAAAATATGACAAGTCTAAGCAAAATGTGGCTGAGAGGGAGAGAGAAGTAAAAGCTCTGAAGAAAAGAATTGCAGAGCTAGAAAAGGAGCTCAATTTTGATAAAGTTACAGCAGAGCTCAAACAAGTAATTTGGACCACCATTGGACAATCAATAACCAACCAACGGGAGTACATTGATGCCATATATGAGCAAGTGGGACTCATTGGCAGAGCAAGAAAAGAACTACACAGAGCAAGGACTTCTCTAGGCAACATGCCTGAGTTTTCCCCCAGGATGATTGAAGTACTCAACTATAGGACAAGTTCCTAGCTGGTGAAAATGGGAATTGGAAATAGGACTGAAACCATTTCTCTAATCAAAAGAGTCCTAACTATGAAAAACTTAATCCAGACCTTGGACAGAAGAATCCAGGATATGCAAGCTGATATAAATAAATTTCAGAATAGGTTCTTGGCTCTGCAGGACAAAGGGCTCCCCAGCTTGCTAGAATCAGGGAAATTACTCTCGCATGAGAAGTATATCAAGAGGGTAAGCACTTTTGCAGCAATACAGATTGCTGAGACCCCAGGAACATCTTCAGGAGTAGGCCCAGTAACAGGGCAAATTCTTTTTGAAAGATTAGATAATTTGTTTTTTATAAGAAATGAAGTGACACATTTAATTGATGAGCCCCCTCACTTCTATAAATATACAGAGGCTGATGAGACCTTGGGGTCAATTTTGAAACATCAGCTGCCCCCTTCAGACACATGGCAAGAATTAATGGGATTACTTTTGAATCAAAGTTGAGAAATCAAATCTTTTTTCTTCGGCAAAAGGTCTGTATTACACACACAGGTGGACAAAAGCTACATCAGCAGGTATGAAGATGCTGAGCCAACTCAGCATAGGTACTCGACCGCAGCAACAACATCAGCAAGCACAGGTGGCAGGGCCAAGAAGACACAAAAAGTAACAGCTGCACAACACATCATTCAGCAGTTATGACAAAGCCGCTCAACCGACTCCGCAATACCCAAAGGTCAAAATTTGCTCTGACGGTAGTTAAAAGCTTTTAAAACTCATTTATGATTGTAATTACTTCTCATCTACAAGCCATGTACGAGTGTAAGAAGATATTTTCCTCTCAGATGACTCAATGCCTAAGATATTTTTGTATGAGACTTCTATATATTCCCCCTCGCATTTGTTAGAAGGGGTTGGACTCCGGATGTAAGAAATGTCTTGATTATCTCTTCTGTTATTCTTATATTGTAAATTCTTCAGAACAGCTAATACAAAGACTGATGGGATTTCTCCAAGCATTGTCTCTCTTGATCTCTTGATGGTGTATGGCTTGAAGTAGCAGGATTCCTGTGTATTCCATGGCTCAATAAGTTTTCTCGATACTCTCTGTTATATATATGTTTGTTATACTTTCATATGTCTTTCATGTTCTCCATGTATTCAAAATCTAAATGGCCAGGAAAAAGAATAGTCCCAGGATTTAATCTTTGATTACCCTGAGCTCAATCCTAGCCGTTTAATATGTTTTCCTCAGTTAAAGTAGTTAAAGAGTAATTCTTCAGGGCTACCTTCGATATTACATCACCACAGTGCTCTGTTATTTCAGGAATTCAAGTAATTGCTCCTAAATAATAGATCTCTTTCCCGCTGCCCAGCTTAGCAAAGAATCCTTAATTGCTCTTTGCTAGTTATTTCTCACTTCACTCTCACAATTTACAATTTGTTTCATGAAATACATACAGGCCCTGTAGTTACAACTGCACTTAAGTCAAGATCTCAAGGGAACGACAGCCAAAGACTCCATTGCCCAATGGATTAGTTTCACCTGCAGACAGACTCTAAAAGCTATAAGAAGCATCCTCCCAACCAAACATAAAAAACAAACAAAGATCCACTTCATAACTAGCCTAAAATTTCATTAAAACAGTGACAAATCTTACAGAGAGAGCCCTCTCTGATTACAGCTGGGCTAGAAGCTGTAGTCCAAAGATTGGTTAGTGGTTACCCCGGTCGTATTCCCTAAGGAGTCATAGGGAACAACCTGGGTGTTAACAATACCAAATATCTATATGCATCGATCTATCATGAAATATCGGATTCTTAGAGAGATTAATGCAACTTTGATCATCACAATAGGTCACAATTGGATCCATCATTTGACCAAACAATCCCACATGTATATTTCTCATCCAGATCGCCTCACATGCTGCTTGACTTGCAACCATGTATTCTTCTTCTGCCGATCTGAGTGCCACAGATCTCTGCTTTCTGTTGTACCAGGAAATCGCTATGGATCCAACACTAAAAATTCCAACTGATGTACTCTTTTGGTTGGATGGACTCCCTACCCAATCTGCATCTGTGAACCCACACAAATTCCCTCCCTTTGTCTGTCTGTACCATAATCCATACTAGGTAATGCCTATGAGGTACTGTAAAACATGCTTAGCTGCCTTCCAATATAATTTGGTTGCCCTAACCATAGCTTGGCTTAGCTAGTTGACTACATAGCACATATTTGGTCATGTCTTCACAAGATACATCAATGAACCCACCAATTTCCGGTAAATGGTAGCATCCACCTCTTCACCTGAAGTGGCAGTTTCCTTCCACTAGTTGGTCGCTAGAGGTGTCTCCATGGGTTTACAACTCTCCATGCAGAATCTCTATAGTATATTGTTGACATACTTTCCTTGAGACACAAACAATTCCTCATCACCTTGCCATACTTCTAGCCTAAAGAACTAGTGCATAAGACCCATGTCCATTTCAAATTCCCTTGCAAGGTATTCCTTGCAAGAGTTGATCAACTGCTCATCACATGTTAATACTAAATCATCAACATATAAAACAATGATAAGTAGTTTACCTTCTACCAAAATATGATAGAGGTTCACATCTGCTTCACTTTTGGTGAAACCCAAACCAGTGAGATAACTGTCGATCTTGGTGTACCAAGCACAGGTGCCTGTTTGAGAAATTACAATTCTCACTTGAGTCTTCACACATGAGACTCTTGATCAAATGTCTTAAAACCTTCTCATTTCTCAATGTACACCTTCTCCTCAATAACACCATTGAGAAATGTTTTTTTTACATCCATTTGGTGGATCTTCCACCCCATCTGTGTAACCAATGAAATAATTGATCTATTGGATGAATACGTTGATATAGGAGAAAAGGTTTCCTCATAGTTGATTCCCTCAACTTGAGAGAATCCTTTGGACATAATTCTAGCCTTATACTTCTCTATGCTTCCGTCTGCTGCATGCTTAAACTTGAAGATACATCTCAAACCCACAATTGATTTATCTATCGATCTTGGGACCACTTCCCAAACACTGTTCTTCATGATGAATTCATATTCTTCCACCATTGCATCAACCCAAACAGGTTGCTCTACTGCTTCATCAAAGGAGGGTGGCTCAGTCTCTACAAGCTCAGTCATTAGAGCCATGTAGCCAATGTACCTCTCAAGTGACCTCCTTTGCCTGCACAAATTTGAAGGAGCTCCCACATTCTCCCTCACTTTCGACACAAGTCTATCAACTTCCATAGTTCTTTCTCTCCCTTCTCTAGATGGTTCTACTTGAGCGTATGTCTCCATTCTCTTCTCCTCTATTTGTGGATGCTCCACAAATTCCTGAGGCTTCTCCTTTGGAACTAAAAGCTACTCTTCTAGTGGGATCTGAAGCTCCCTCTCAAGAGAGCACCACATCAATTTCTCCTCATCAAATTTTACCCTCCTTCACACAACTGTCATTATGAGGCAAGGTAACTACACACGGTAATTGTGTGGAGTTTTAGTGTAATGCAAAAAAACTCCCAACTCTATTGTCGGCTCAAGCTTCTTCCTCAAATATTTGGAGACATGGCAATAAATAGCGGCTCCAAAAATCTTGAAGTGAGATACATCTGACTTTCCCCGCGAGAAAGCCTCCTCCGATGTACTCATACCAAGTATCTGATGAGGACTTTGGTTCTGCAAGTAGAATGTTGTGTTACATGCCTTTGGCCACAAATGCAATGGTACACCTTGGTCATGTAGCATAGCTCTTGCATCTCCAATAATGCTCTGGTTCTTTCTCTTAGCTACCCCATTATGACGTGGGTTAATTAATTCTTTTAAGAACATCCCGGTGATCATACCTATCAAATGCTGAATGAAGATCCCCCATGAGGTGTTCAAAAGAATGAATGGAAGTGAGTGGTAGGGTATGATACCATTATTTAACTCGACCTTCAAGTGCGAGCAAAAAAGTAATACAAGCCACATCTTCACAATCAATTTCGTAGTGTTCACAAAACTTAAGTAAAAGAGATGCATGCTCGGTAATGGGTATATCACCATCACTATCAAAATTAAATTGAGACAAGTCATCAAGTTGTTCCGTGGAGATGAAAATTTTATCATGAGATAGGTTATAGAAACATTTCGGGATTATGATTTGGGGATGAGCCATTTACGATAAGAGATTCAAAACAGACTTAACGGGAACAACTCATCGTTTGACCCTCCTTCTAGCGCCATTTGTTGACGGTGCTAGAAATTTGTCAACCAAGGGGGTCTCCCCGATGAAATGTCCCTATTAGACTTCAAATGCCTTATTTCACACAAAACTCCTTGAAGTCTCTCAAAACATACTCACCTCCATTGTCGCTCCTAAGAGCCTTCACCTTCTTGTTGGTCTCTTTCTCAACTAGTGCCTTGAATTCTACAAACTTTGAGAATGTCTCATCCTTATTTCACATGAAGAAGATCCAACACTTCCTTGAGAAATCATCAATGAAAATAATACAATATTTGTGTATGGCAGTGGAGGCTGTTGAGAAAGGTCCACAAACATCAGAGTGGACTCTTTCCAAGACTGCATGTTCATTGTTGTCTCGATAATGGAATGTGTATTTTACATACTTCCCCAAGGTACAACCTTTTCAGACATCCTATTGCTCAAGTGCTCCTTTAGGGAGGTTAGTGTTTTTTTTTGCATAATTTTCAGGTCACCATGATGCGAATGGCACAATCTCCTATGCCAAAGTTCATCAAATCATGACTCTGCACTTTCTCTGTCTTATTGTTTAATGCAACACAATATTCCACATCCAACTTGTACAGGTTCTTTACCTGAACCTTGATTTGCTTCACCTGTCCAGTGGCTATGTGTCTCAGGAATGATTTCCCTTTGTTGAAGATGACATCATAACCAAGGTCTTCTAAAACTACTACAAATATGAGATTCTTCTTTAGGCATGTAACAAACATGACATCTTTGAGGCGAAGAGGAGATTCTGACTCACTCTGAAAGTTTATTGTACTAATATGGTAGCACTATAGCTCCCTTCATCGCCAAGCTCAATATGCATATGGAGATCTTTTGCCTCCAAGTCACTGAAAAAATATCTACACCCTGTCATGTGGAACAAGGCACTAACATCCAAGTACCACACACTCCCCATCATAGTTTTGGCCATGCATGCGATAAGGGTGAAGTCTAGCTCAAACTATGAAGCCAATGCCTCACCTACTACTCCTCCTAAGTTCTTCTTGCCAAAATTTTTGTGTGGATGCTTTGTAGCATAGTCCCTGATTTCATGACAATTGAAACATTTTATTGGACAAGTCTTTCTTCTTTCCCTTTGGCTGGATTTTCGTTTGGTTTAGATTTCTTCTCTTTTCCCTTCTTTCGCTTTCCCACAAATGCAAAATTTTCTTCATGCTTACCCTTGGATGAAATTCCATGTTTGGTATTCTGCTTGATCTCTTCTTGTACCAAATTGGACCACAAGCATTCCCAACTCGGTAATTTCTCCGTCCCATTCATTGGGTTCTGGTAGGTATGCCAACTTTTGGGAAGGCCTAGAAGAGCTAGGATCACCAAGTCATCTTTTGTAACATTCACACCAACCCCTCCAAGCTCATCACGAACTTGGGTAAATATGTTGAGATACTATGGAATAATATCATTCTTCTGCATCTTAATATTTCAAATTTTATCTTTGAGGGCCAATTTTCTATGGTCGCTACTATTCTTTAATAGATCTATCAATGCCTTCTACACTAAGAAAGGAGTTTCTTTCCCATGTATATTTGAAACAATTTTCTCTTGTACTCCCTCCAAGATTATTCTCCTCGCCTTGGCTACATCTTTCTTTCATTGAGCTAGTTTTGGGCATCAACTGTTACAGGTTTTGCAATGTCTGCCTTGACATATTCCAATAATCTATTGCCATCAAGCATCGCCTCCATGTGATCCTTCCATGCAATGAAATTTGAGATGCCTTCCAAGGCATTCTCTAATCTCAACCCATTGAAGTTCATTTTCCCAACTCTGAAGAGGTCCCACTACACTGAAGCTGCAAATTCGAACCTCCTGAGAAACAACTTCGAAATCTTGCTCTAATTTGATTCCTGCTCTGATACCATATAGAAATTTTGTAATAGAATTGCAACTGCTCAAGAAATTTTAATCTAAATCAAGAGACAAAATTCTACTCTACTGATCTGTGAATTAAATTCACAATTTAGAACAACAATCTCAGACATGCAATAAGAAATAACACGAATGCACAATATTTTTTCTAGGGGAACCCAATTAGGAAAACCCCTCAAGCCTCTTTACATTAATCAGATGAATAAATATGTATTACAATTGCTAGCTTATTCTGAGCTCAACCCGCAAGTGAATAACCTATATATCTGCTCAATGAGGAGCTCTAACCCAGACTTAGTCAACTTATACCTCTGCTTGGGCCCCTATTTCCTCGCGTAATTCTTAGAGAATTATCCCCTATTTTTTATGATTTTTCCTCCAATTGATTGTGTAATTCCCGAGGTTTGATCATATGACTGCATGCAACACCTGTACACTCAAACTAGTTTACAACTTCTTGTTACACTGCCTTTGAATCTCCACCACAACCAGGAACTCAAATTCTCTGCATGCACTAGTTATTTTAGGTTGATTGATAAGTTAATTGAATTATCACTGAGTTAGACTATTGTCCCATTGCACAACTAACCTTCCACTAGTTCCTCTAACTGTTAGAACTAGTTTAACTAAACTGAACTTGATTACTAAAAATTTAGCAATCACACATGCTTAACTGAACTCCAAGCCCTCTAACTTGAATTTACTGAGCTAATTGAGCGACAAGAGCCATGTCACACAAGTTAACTGCATCCAAGTTGTCTGTTGATGTGGAAATTCGTTTTTTCTCAATTTGACTAAGGCAAAGTGAAATTGAGACTTTCTTGTTACACTTCTCAACATCCTAAGACTACAAATATAGAAAAATTGATTTCATTTGATTCACTACTGAGATTAGCATATTTAAAATCATCCAAGAATGAGGGAAAAATATCCTGACATAGAGGGTTTTGAAAGAGGGAAGATAGATCAAAAATTTCTTCACCCTCTACCCGTGTAACATGACCATCTTGTACTTAATCGTAATTTGAACTAGCAACTTCAAAATCAAGAGACGGTGAAGAGCTAGTTGGTGGAGAAAATTGATCAAGCAGATCATGGTACAAAGAGTCATGGCATATAGAGGATAGATGATGACATATGTCCTTTAAAGAAGTAACACTTTCAATGGAACCAGATTCAAGATTGAGGTTAAGAGTGCTAATGTCATCTTAAGAAATGAAAGGATTAGTCTTTACCCTAGCCTCCATGAACCATTCCAAGGTTTCCACCATTGGATTTGAATCATGAGAGGTGGATAAAGGCTGAAGGGACATATCAATAATCTGATTTGTGAATTTCCCAACTTCAACATTAACACATAGAGGTACCTCGATCGTTATTAGAAAAGGAGGAGGACAAGGAACAAAAGGAGTAATAGGTTCCTACTCTAAAGTTAGAGGCATCTCATGATTTACAAGATTTAGGGGAGAAAAAACATCAGGAGGTTTAGATTCACCATGCAAAGAGATATGAACCAAATTCTCAAACTTTTGTTTCAAGAAATCCCAATCCGTGTCTTCTTCAAGAAATTCATAACAAAGGTGAAGGAATCGATCCGAGAAATCCTCAATTGATTTATTAGGCTTCATTCTTAGTTGATTAATTATTTTAAAAACATCTTAGTGATCATACCTATCGAATGTTGAATGAAGCTCCTTGATGAGGTGTTCAAAACAATGAATGGAAGCGGGTGGTAGGGTATGATGCCATTGTTTAACTTAGCCTTCAAGTGTGAGGCAAAGCATGTTAGACCTCTCAACATGCAGCCTCAAAAGAAGCCTTAGGAAGTTGTGGAGCTGCCACAAAAGGAGAGGTACAAATGTCAAAAGGGTGGAGACATCTACTCAAGCAAAGACCTGTAGTAGGGGGGAGTTCGAGGCAAGTGGGCAGAGGAAGCACGTGCAACCATATCTCTAGGAGTGAGGTGGAGCAATGTAAATCCTTAGTCAAAGAGTTTCAGAAGGTTGGGAAGGGTCCATTGAGGCATTCTCCTCATGGACTCTTACCTTGTTATGAGGGCCCACAATATTTAGTAGTAGGAGGATCAGTGTCAGTCATATTCTGAGGAGTGCAAAGGAATGCTGACAACAAAGTAGGAGGCTTAATAGTAGGTTCAACAACAACACAATTTTCCTAGTAGACAGTTGCAAGCACAGTTGATTCAGTCTTTTTTTGGATGCTTCTCAGTTGTAGATGTTATAGTTGTAACAACAATGGGAGGTGTTGCATGCAGTACATTCCACAAGTGCAGGATAGGGGTGGTTGATAATCCCTTTCTTGCTGAGAGAGAGTGTTGAAAATGCAACAAAAAAGTCTCAAATTTGATTTTTTTCTTAATCAAATTGAGGAAATTCGAAATTCCACATCAGTAGGAAACTTGGAGGAGTTAACTGAGGTGACTTGGTTCTTGTCACTCAATTAAGAACACTCAATTCGAGTTGATGAGTTGAAGTTCAGTTTGCTTGAGTTGATTGCTAAAAAATAGGAGACTATATTAGTTAATTCAAGTTAGGGGTATGAAGTTCAGTTGTGTAAATTTCAGGAGCATAGGCAGAGTTAATTTCCGTTGTAGCAATTTAATTCAGTTAAATTGAGTTATGGTTAGTTAAACTAGTTAAGTTAGCTCATGCATGCAGATAATTCGAGTTACCTAGTTGTTATGGAAATTTCAAGGTAGTGTACTATCAGTTGTAGACTATTCCAATGTGTTAAGGTGGTGCATGTAATGAGAGGAAGGACCTAAAGGAATTGCACAATATAGATGAGGGGATTTCCTAATTATTTGGTCCCTAATTCCTCAAAAAAAAATGCAAGGAAATAGGAGCTTGGAGGGCTTAAAATTGGCTAATTGTTGGCCAGAGTGAGTCAGCCAGGAAGAGAGATAGATTATGCACTTGCAGGTTGTGCTCAGGCTTAAGAAAACATATGTATTTCATCTTTATTCTTTGATTAATGTAATATAGATAGTAAAGGGTTTTGAGCAATTTTATTCCCCTAGTTAAATCTCTGTTCATGTGTGATGTTTCCTTTTGCATGTCTATGATTGTGTTCTAGATGGTGAATTAACTTCCACATATTAGTAAAGTAGCTTCAAGTCTTGTGATTTAGTAAATTTAATGAGAAATTTTGAATTTACACATTGATTTCTACAAGGACTTGCTATAATGAAGCAACAGGTGGAACATATTGTGGCAGAGAATCAACGGTTATCATCATAGTGTCTCAACACCGCAGAATGGAATTCAGTCATGTAGGAGGAACTGGGGCTAATGGAGGACACCATGGCACGATTATATGGTGAGATGATACTTATACAACAAGTGGTAGCTCCTATTTTTGGTATTCAAAAGAAAGCACAGGAAGTAGTAAAACTCCTGAAAGTAGCAAACCGAGCAATTGACCATCTTCAAGAGTGGGATTCCAAGTATCTAGATGCTCCACAAAATTTTCAAAATAAAGACAGGATTTCCGCAAAGATAGAAAAAGTTCAGTTGAGGCTCCACCATAAGAACTACACGCGTCTTGGAGAATAGTCGATTAGTACTATTGCTGCCTATAATCGACTACATAATGTTTTTGAGTCTCTAACATAGAAACATGGGATGCCCATAATAGGAACACTTGAAGCAATCAGAGCCAAAGATATCATATTCTAGGAGATTAGACAATGCATTGAACAAATCAAGCAAGCAACAAAACAAGAAAGTTTGGAGGTCACCAAGGACAGTATTCTACAGTATGCCAAGTTAAAGCCCACATGAAACTTTCATGGCTATGGAATAATGTACAGTCAAGCTCCAAGACCATATTGATGGAGGAGCTAGAGGTGAAGATGTGGTATGTAAGGGAATTTATAGTTTGGGTCAAAGCCATCTCAATAAAGGTCAGAGTACGACACATATACATTAAAAATGAGCTCCATGAGGAAGAAAACGATTTATCAATTTGATGAGAATTTGTCCCATTATCAATTTTGTATTATAGGCACCATCTCATATGGAATTTGTCTTATGTAATAAGTGGTATGTAATGAATTCCAAGGGACACATGCTGAATATGAATAACCACATATGGAATGTAATATAAAACATGAATAATCGTATGTGCTGTAGAGTCATGAGGAATCTCAAAGGTCATTGTTATTTGTTATAAATAGCTTCTCATAATTGAATCTAAGTGCTTGGATTCTTGGATTCTTGCCTTGGCTTCTCTTTTACTACATAAAAGATATATCATTCTTTGGAGAAGAAAGTTGTGGCTTCATGTTCCACTACTAGATATAGTGTTTCATTCAGTAACAATGTACTAGGGATCTTTCACTCTTAATCATAAGCTCTATTAGCCGACACTTCTTCATACATGTATCGTAGATATAGTAGGACTATTCTTGTTAGGTTTATACTAAGTGAATGAACTAATTTGTTGCTTTGATATGGTTGTTATTCAATAAATATTGTTATGCTTTAATGATTGTTTCTTATTATGTGGACTACTCTGTAGATAACCAACAAGTCTTTCTCTTCCTTTTGGGTCCCCCCTTTAGGATAGTACAACTAATTTTCTAACCAGAGCCTCATTTTACTTTTACCAGTCATGGATGTTCCCTCGTGCACCTTACATTAGGTGTCTCACAAAGCTCACATACTTGCTCCCCCAAAGAGGTGTTCCATTCTTTTGTGCATAATCATAACCAAGGCATATATTTGAAACCTTTCTGATGGTGGTTGGACCGTATTAATATATGGGACTCCTACATCAAATGGTGTGAGGTCTAATTAGGACTTCACATCGGGGAGATCCCTTTACAATGTTTGCAATGTCCAACACTGTCAACATTTTTGTTTCTAGAAGGAGGGCTAGATGACAAGCTAAACCTTTGAAGTCTATTTGAATCTCTCACCAGCTTCATCCTTGATAATAATTCCAAGGTGTTTTTTTGAAGCTTTAGATCTTTCAATCCCTGTAGAATTTTTACATAACTTGTCACATTTTAAATTTGATGAAAAGGGTACAATAAACTTCCTTGGTTACCTAATTGAGTTTGCTCATTTTTTTTTCTTTCAAGTGGCATTTATTCTGAAAAAATCCTCACATGGTTGTTTACCCTTACATTGGATGGTTGCGTGAGGGAATGGTGCTATTATCTACCCACTGCTTCTATCTCATCTTTTAAGCTACTGTCTATTAAGATTCATTGCGTCTTTGAAAAATATGACTATCAAGATGTTATTGATGAAATTGAATTACTTAGAATGGAATCAAAAGAATCTCTTTAGAATTTTGCTGGTTGTTTCCTTCATATTTGCTATGAATTTCCCAACGAGGACGTGGACTAAAAGTTCTTGGATGAGAAGCTTCATTTCTTAGTCTAGATGTCAAAAAAATCTTTTGAATGTGATTCATTATGTTTTCCCTATCAAAAATAATTTCAGCATCCTTAGGAAAGATCAGATATGCCTTTTGTCCCATGTCCCCTTCCTTTTGATATTTAGTGTTTTCAAACCAAATTGATCATTAAATCAGAGGATCAATGTGTTGATGAAGAATTATTTTTTCTTTCACATATTTCCCCTGATGGTTAGTCGTCTGATCTTCTCAATCCACCATCTTCAAATATTGATATCTCACTAGTCAATCTTTTACTTGGTAATCAAATTTAACCCTTGGACAACCATGACCATGAAGATTTCCTTTTCTTTGAATTATATGGGAATGATTGTTCGAGTGACATGGATGAACATTTATTTTTGCAAGAAGATTTGTATTTGCAGAAATTCCAAATGGAGTCTGATGTGATCATCAAATATTTTCGTTCAGGTATAACTCCTTTTGATCAAGCAGATGACATGATTATCATTGGGGATTTTTGTGTAAATCTCAGAAATCTATCTAATCAACCTCAAATTTTTGAATCTCATAATCTGAAAGATGAATTTTTTTTGATAAGCAACTGACCACATTTTCTCAAAATTCAAAGTTGAGTCAGGTGAGTAGGACACTTTAGCCTACATTCATGGTTATGTTAGGTTCTTGTCACGATGGCGGTATTTGTGATTTCAATCAATTCATGATTCTTTTGCACATTTTTTTGGTTAATGTCATCACGTGGAATGTCGAATCTCTCTTCAAGGATTCTCGTTTTCTTCACAAATAATTTTTTAACCCATAGGGAGAAAAGTTTACGTTGACTATTGAACTTCCACCGCTACATCCCACCTCAAGCAAATATTCAATCCGTGATGTGAAAATAGAGAAGGGTTTTAATGAATCTCTTACATCATCCATAAAAGAATCTCACTCACACGACAACATGGATTGTGATCAACATATTGATGTTGCTTATGATGTGGATCTTTCTTTGATTAGTATTTCTTGTCAAAGTTTCTCTAAAGGTTGTTTCCATGATCTTATTGTAGATTCCTTAGAAGAATCTTATCAGTCGTGACTCATGTCTTGTGGACTATACTTGCATGTACTTCATTGAGTCTTGTATTGCCACTGACTTGGTGATTACTATTGTTGTGGAGCCTTTCATTTGATAGAACAATTGAGTGTGCTACACCATTGTGTTTTCACTTCCTGTTTCATTGTGATAGTGCGTATGTTTGCGTGGTTTTTCCTTTTCGCTGCACTCCATTTTATTTTTGTTTCACACGATCACATCCTTCCACCCAAAGGTTGGGAGCAATTTCTATGGCTGCATTGGAAGTTACATTTCAATGACCTGACTGTGCACTGTTTAGTTTATGGTAGGATAGGTTGCCTTTAGTTAGATGCATTGCATTCTTGTTTTGTGTTTCATCCCCCCTTTGTTTTTCAGTTTTATTGTTTCTTGAATAAAACTGGTTTTGAGCTTCAAGATGATGTGGCTAATATTTTGAGAAAGGCAAGTTGTGGTAACACACAACACTTGGCTTATCTATTACCCTCTTCCTTGATTTGGATTACATCTTTCAAGTTGATGAATTTCCGATGGAAAATATGATCCTTTAGGTGGGAAGCTATACGCAAACCACAATGCCCGTATCCATTTAGGATTCTCATTCCTACTCTCGGTCCTGTTTATGAATTGTGTGTTATTTCTTATCTATCTGAGCAGAGTAAGATAAGGGGAGAAATTTCAGCGATCAAAGCATCATAGGTCTAAAAACTGTCTCTAAAGGAGCAACCTCTTATGCTCTCAATAAGTTGGGGTCCTTCTTCCACCTATTGAAAAATAATAAGTGCCTATGCACAGTCTGTTGATCGACAAAAATTTCCTCCGTCAACATCAGGGGAGACCACTCGGTTGAGAACTTAAAATAGCTCCTTATTCATTGAATTTGGTGATTCCAACTGGTTAGGGTCCAGTTACCCTTAAACATAAATCTAATCTAATCTAAAACTAATATAGCCTCAAATAATAATTAATCTATTTACACCTATATTACATCATGTTACATTTCCTTTGCATTGATTTTTAAGATGTGTGTTAAAGAAGTAAATCAACATAAAGGTTTGATCGTTTTAAAAAGGCTAATCAAATCACAATTAAATGATTTATTTTCCTCTTTAAAAGAGGAATAGATGCAAACTAATATGTAATTGGAGAACTAATCTAAAACATGAAAAACCTATCTCGAACTAGAATGGGATAACCCTCTTCCAATCCAAGAGCAATTAAATAAAACAGGGGGAAGGACTAGTTTATGAATGAATCTAGAATTACTATTCGAGTATGAATTCCAAAATAGTTTGTAGTCTCATAAAAAGTTAAAACAACTATGTAAATGAATCTAATTTAATAAATAGTTATTAAGGTAAGTCCACCTACAAGCCTGAATTCATATGAAACATAATTCATTATAAAATTTGTATTAATCAAAAGAAATGGTTCATTTCAATTAATACACATAAAATCAAAATACATCTGTAAATGAATAATAAATAGTTATCATTCACCACAAATATAATTCAATGAATTAAGTATGATTTCAATTTCATTTTGCCACTTGGAGATAGCTCCTACGAGACTTCAACAACATATTACAATATGACTCAAAATTAGTGTTAGAGATCAAAGAAACATACTACTTAGGATGTAGATAAAAAAAATATATTAAACTTTGACAAAAAAAAATGAAAATTCATGAAAGGATTAAACATTGTCAATGCTTATTACAAAATATATATTCATGGAGGAGCTCAGACCCATAATCACATTGCATGCAATAATGCTAAGAAATGAGAACATAGCTAGAAACCCTTTGTTTTCTCTATAATCAACCTTTCTGTACATAACAATAGTGCTATTGCACAAATCAAACAACTACAAAGAATCCCCCTTGAGTGGATCGCCACCTTCACATTTGCATCGAATTGAGGGGTATTAATACAAGATTTACGGAGCTAATAGTCTCCCGTGATTCCTTCAACAACAGAGTAATAAAAGTAAATGAATGGGGTCATTTTTTTTGCAGTTGGAACTTTATGGAAGAATATATGTTACCATAGTTAAATATTGTTAAGAAGATTGCCTAGTTTGGTTAGCACTCTAATAAGATTGTACAACTTCCTTCGCACTATTAGGTGGAATTCACAAGCATGGTGATCTTTTAGTAACAACTTTAACCACCCCTTCTCATTTTAAGTTCACTTTGTGCCACCTGGAGGAGTTTCATTTACTAGATTTTCTTCTTCTTCGGCCCTGGAAGTCTCTCTGTCAAACAGAAAACATAGTCAATGGTAAATAGTTGGTTTTTTTTATTAAAATAGAAAAAACATAGATTAAATTATAAAAGTGTGTTAAACTATACTTATGCCAAGGGACCTTTTTAAAATTAAATAAGTGGATTTTACTTATATGTGGCAAGAGCTGAGTGGTATCAGAGGTAAGCTCATCGAAACTTTTAAAATGAGGCACAATATTGGGTGGGTCCGATATGGAGCAGATTTGATATCACATTTAACTCCCTTTAATAGTTTTATTGGGTCCTGTTGATCGGTAAAAATGTCCTCCGTCAACATTAGGGGAGACCCCCTGGTCGAGAACTTAAAGCAACTCCTTTTCCATTGAAGATGATGGTTTCGACTGGTTATGGGTCGAGTTCCCCTATCATCTAAGACTAAGCTAAAAATAATCTAATACTAATCTAATAATTAATCTATCCACATCGTACTATGTTGCATTCCCTTTATATCGATATTTAAGATGTAAATTAAAGGAATAGATCAACACAAAGGTTTGATTGAATTAAGGCTGATCAAACCACAATTAAATGATTTATTTGCCTCTTTAAGAGAGGACTTGATGCAAACTAAGATGTAGATGCAAAAGTAATCTAAAATATGAAATCTTGTCTCAAACTAGGATGGGATATCCCTCTCCTAATCTGAGAGAAAGTTAACTAAAACAGGGGGAAAGAACTGATATAATTCATCATTTGATTTTGTATTAGTTAAAGGAAGTAGTTCACATTAACTAATACAAGTGAAAGCAAAATAAGTCTGCAAATGAATAATAAATAGTTATCAGTCACCATAAGAATACTTCAACGAATTAAGATTGATTCCAATCTCATTCTGCCCTGCAAAGATAGCTTTAACAAAGTTTCTATAGAAAAATGTCAATGAAACAACAATATTGCATAATATCAAAGAAACATAATACTGTTTAGAATAAAGATTAGAACCAAAAACGAAACTTTAACAATGAGACAATAATCTTGCATTCCGGTAATAGTACACAAAAATAAGAATTAATTAAAACCATGTCAAAATTTTATTACCACAGTTCTGAGATTAGATCTAACCCTTAATGAAAGTGCTTGCAATAGTGCAAAGTGCCTTTATAACAAAGCCATAACTTCTCTACAATCTCTACAATAAAACTCTCTATACTTTGCAATAGTGCGAAAGCACAAATAAAATTATTACATATCCCCCCTTGTGTTATCACGACCTCCTCCCAATCTTATTGAAGAGACATGTATTTATACGTAGTTTCAAAGTTAACAGATCCCTTCGATTTCTCAACAAACGAGAAATAAAAAGTAAATGAATCTGGAGGTTTTGTATTCCATTGGATCACAAACTAAACTTAGAAGATATGAGAAGCTTCACTTGGATCAGATTCAAACAATGTTCGAATGACTAGAAGGGTAGTTTCCAACAAATTCTCTGAAATCCTTTTTCAACAACCTCTATCTCTCTTTAGTGCTATAGTGGTTCAATTGTTCAATTAAAATAGAAAGAGAAAGTTTTTCTAGAATTGACCCGATAATCCAAATACAACCAAGCAATCAATGTTTTACAAATAATTTGAATCTAAACTAATCCCAATGAAAACCAATGATAAAAAAACCCAAGACCATTAACAGTGACTTATTCCAAACTTAATAGTAACTACCAAACCAAATTGTGACAATCACCGAACACAGATGGATATTAGAGGTTTGAGTATCATAGTTTTAACATGACACACTCTGCAAAACTTGTGAGATATGGAAGGTTTCGATGAGGAGAGAATGCGATATTATATTAAATTGTTGTGATAAAGCCCATCAGATCCACAACCAGATCAACGATTGGAAGATTAAGTCATGTCGAAGATTTTAGATATGTGGCATTTCAGAAGTTCCAATATACAAGTAGACACGATATTTTGATTAGACCAACATTAATACGTATATCAGATCCACTTATCGGAAGGAATAATGATCCAGGTGGATCCCAAAACACCAGGGGCATGAAAAAGGCTCAAAATTCAAAGTGGCAAAACGGAAATTATCTTGACATCAGATCGAAGTGCTCGTCGCGCTGATTCCAACGGTGATAACGACACTCCAATCTGAGTCTGAATGAAGGAGATAGAAGCAGTCAAAGTTGAGGGTTGACTTGCCCATGTGGGGGCTTAAAGGAGGCACAATTTTGACCAAACCCAGCCACAGGATTTTAGGCGAATTTGTGGCCCGGTTAATTTGTCTCCTTTGGTCTAAAATTGGAATTTTCGAAATGTGGGATTGGTTATATAAATTTTTTATTTTTATTTTTTTTATTAATGGGCTGACGGGCCACCAACCTCGCCGGCCTAACCATAAACCAACAAAAATATATTAAATAAGGGGGGTGGACGGCCATGACGCCGCCACCCCACACCTGCAATTACCAAGAAAATTCATGGTGGGCGCAGGTTGTCAACCTCGACACCCACCACCGCCACACTACACGCAACATATATAAATATATGTGGTTACTGTGGGGGTGCGGGCTGCCAACCCCATTGCCACCACTTCCACTTCACAACATAAACCAAATGTCGGAACCTTCCAAACAATGGATGTAAGTTTCAACGACCACGGGAATATAGTTGTGTGCCAGAATAGTTTCAATGACCTGGGGATATACATGGTAATGCACCGCGGGATATGGGGTTGCCACGGGGTTATGGGGGAGTGGGCCACCCGGATGGGTGGACCCACCTCCCAAAACGATCCACCATATTTCAAAACTGTCTACCGTTTTAGAAATTTCTACCCAGTTTTTATATGCTATGCTAAAAAGGGAGGGGCGGGGTTTGATCGCCCAGCCCCTCCCTAACAAGTACTAATAATTGCCAATGCACCAACCACCAACGATTGGAATATCTTCCCTTTTACATATTTAAATATTCATTTTATTAGAGCGCGAGGTAGAGAGATCGAGGCATGGATTTTGAGACTAGGTGGCAGAATCTTGAGCAGCTGAGAACAAAGGGGGAACCTTGCATGAGCAAAATTTCTAGGGGGTCATTTTTGGTCCAGTGTTAGAATTGGGCAAGTTTTATATCGATTTTACACCTATGGATGACAAGAATCCAATGGTGGTGTTAGTTTCTGCAACAGAGCTCTCCATTTCTTGGCCATTTTCCAGCATGGAGGTATAAAACTCCTTTTTGTAACTGATGATTGTATTTCTTCTTTCTCATTCCATTTAATGAATGAAGGCCTCCCCATTGATCGTGCAGGGCCCAAAGACATAGTCCAAGTCGGACAAACTCCGTTATCAAGCTTCTTGTCTTCTTCTCATGCTTCATGTGTTTCTTCTTCTTCTTCTCTCATGTGCACATTAAATTTCTATGGTTAAGCTTCAAATTCTTCATGTGATTCTTTAATACATCTATAAGCAAAAGATAACCTAGATCAAGTGGTATCGGAGTAGGCCTTTTTAGATGCGAATTGCATGTTTGTATGCTAACAAGAAAGAAACTAAAGTCTTTCATTCCCGAAGCAGGGCGTGCACATTGAAGGAGAAACATGGCAGATGAAGAGGCTTGTTATGAAGAGGAGGTAAACTTCCGCAAGACTTTATACACGATGGCAGATCGTGTTGAGAAGCTGTTCTCAAGACTTGAAAAAGTTGAGAGTGCAGAGAAAAAAGCTACAGAAGGACAAGGTTCAGTGCACGGATATGATGGAGTAGATCCACCTCCTTCTCCTTCCACGAGTGAAAGTTATTCTTCCTCCCATCACCATCATCATAGAAATTCAAGGGATGCACATAAGAAACATTTCTTTAAATTAGATGTCAAATTTGAAATTCCCATGTATAACGGAGAAAGTAATGCAGAGAAGCTTAGTAACTGGATTAGGCAGATTGAGATCTACTATAGGATTCAGCAGATCATAGAGGATGAGGAAAAGATATAGTTGGCCTCTCTTCAACTAAGTGGCACTGCTCTTGTCTGGTGGGAGAGCAAATTGCGAAGCAGTAAGAGTGTGGGTAATCTTCCTTCCTCATGACCTAGTTTCATTTCTTCATTAAAAGAACAATTTTATCCCTTGGGTTATGTTGAAGCCCCGAAAATCGAGTCTACAACAAGGGGGATACCCACCCGATCTGGACCTTGAAAGCAACTCCTTTTCCATTTGGGATGGTGGGTCCAGCTGGGGATAATGGGACCAGTTTCCCAATTTGTGCGTGTGATGATAAGAATTGATATTTCCTTTTTCTAAATATTTCTAAGTAAAATGCATTTAATCTAAGTCCAATTTAAAAAATGCAATTGTATCCTAATGAACAGAAATATTTAATTCTAAAACTAACCTGGGATTCAACTCTTTACTTATGCGCTCTAAAATAGTTTCTAACAACAATTGGTAATAAATATCATTCAATTGCTACGAGAAAAGAATTAAATAAAAATGAATTGTTTCGTATAAGAAATTAGCCGAAAAAATTGTGAGAAGCATATCGCATAATAAGTCATTCATACATTAAGTAGAAACATAATAGTCATCACCGTACAAAAGTGCCAAATGATAATTCAAACATTCAAGCCTTCATATATAAATAATTGAACATAAAATGTTACTTTGACGCATAAGCAAAAGTTATTAAGAGATAAAAGTACCATTGATAACAAGTTCTACTCATGAACTTCAATAATATAGATTTATCTCTTCCTAATTCAATATCTACTAAGAGTACAAAAATGCATTTCAGTAGCAGACATTAAACATAGATATAATTAAATCTCGTTCCATTCATTCATCAAAACCTCCTCTGAGGGTGCAGAAGTGCATTTTCTGAGGAAACGTTTTTGACAAATTTCAGGACCCCTCTCTAAATGCATGAGAGAGGTTAAAATACTACTACATAAATACTAAAAATAGTTTATTACAAAAATATAGGAGGAGGTTTAAATGACCGTCCTCATCTTAAGACAAAAATAAATCAAAAAATAAAACTAAAATTGTATCTGGAAATTAACTATCTATGTATCTGTTCTCTAAGATCGCAAGCATTCAACATCAGCTTGAGGAGCGTCGGTTGGCCGACCTCTAATTTTAGTTGTCTTGCAAAAACAAAATCGGCAAGTGCTTGCACTATCTTCTCGGCAGAGTTTGTAAGGCATTTGAGACTCATGCATTGACTGTGTGGTTTAACCAAGTACTGCCAGTAAGTGTCCCAATTCAACTTGGTTAACTTCTTGATGGATTCTGTCCTTTCCTCAGATTTTTGTCTCTAGCTTGTCTACAGTTGCTATGCCTTTGGGAGAAATCCTAGAGCACTCTCTGATATGAGGCTTTCTCTGTTCAGGTTTTCATTGACACAATCAATGACGTTATTTGTTGCTGTCGCTATTTCTTCCGCTGCTTGTTCTGCATTTTTAATCTGTGCATCCCACTTATGAAACAACATTTCTTTGTGAGCTTCATTGATTTTGAGCGCGCCTGCTTTCTTTCCTTCCTCCAATTCCTGCAATTTCAAATAATCATAAATTATTTTATCAATTAAATCATAGTCGAGTCACAAGTCCACGACTTGATTTGTAATTTTATCGCTCATCTCGTAATGGGAATTCCATTGCGATATTCTTTGGCATAACGCCTCTTGCTGTTGCAAGAGTTGGTCGTTTATGGCAAGGGCTTCTGAGACAAATTCTGTAATTTTGGGGTCATCTCTATGCAATTCTAGCATAGTCTGTAATTGATTTTCCTTTTCAGCCAAATTGCTTTGATACCTCAGCTGCATCTGTTGAAATTCATGTTGTAATTTTTCTAACTTCTCCTCTGCTTCCCGGTTGGCACTGGCCTTCTGTAGCTGTTGTTGCAAAACTTGGATTTGTTCCTCTCTATCCTTAAGTAATTACTGTGCTTTAGACGCTTTATCAATGGTAGCAGCAGCATAGGCTCCTGCGATCTGAGATAACTTAGTCAAATTTTCAGTAGGGTCAGTGGTAGGGTCTCACCAAAGGACATCTAACTACTCTGCTTCAGGTGAGAGCACGCTGTCCAATTAACTTTTCTTTCTTTGCCTTCTTACCACTACCTTGTGTTGAGGACTATAAAATACATCTAGAGGAGGAATCTCCTCTATCTTGAGCATGATTTCAGACGATGGGGTAATGGGAATATGCTCCATTTCTAGAGAATTACTGACTGTTCCAATGACCATATCTGTCATTATCTGTACTATACTCTCATGTGTCTTTGTGTTCTTCTCCTCAGTATTAATCAATTCATTGAATGTTTCCCACTCTTTGTCCAGCTCAGTTCTTACTGGCTTTAGTGGCTGGATGAGGGGAGGGGGAACCTTTACCTCTGGTGTAGTCAAGACCTGTTGCCCTGGGCGCTCTTTAGACTGGATAGTATCTCTAACTGACCCTTTACTTTTATTATGGTCACTCTCAGACCCTTTAGAGCGTTCTCATGATTCTTTCCCAGACTTAGACCTGGACTTATCTGTACCCGAGCTTCCACTTAAATTGATACTGGGAGTTGGCTCCCTTATTGGTTCTAAGCGCAACTTATCCAAGGGGATGTTCTCTAGTCTCCTTTCTCTATACAATTTGAATTCTTGGAATTCTGTTGGGGGAAATTGAATTTGAGCCATATGCACAACTTCTTTCGGTGTGTTTTCTGTTGGAAGATATCATAAAAAATATCATCTTCTTTAGAAAATACTTTTATCTTGATAGCAGTAGTAAAATTCTTAATGACATCAAAGTGGTTGAATGTCATCCTGGAAACTTGAATAGTCGTAGACTCAACATATTGTCTACTTCTTTGAATGCATGACCTAAATCAAATAGTGAAAAGCCCCCACAGGCCACAGGAAATTGCGGCCAGATGGCCTTCTTCTTGTCTTTCAACTCTTTGCTCATTCCTCCCACCCCGCAAGTCTGGTAGGCAAGTTCTTGAGCCAATAACTTATCAAGAACATATAAGGGTAGCACATGAAGGGAAGCAATACTTCCAAATATCTGACGTAGGTGAAAAACTCTTCCCCAAACTATCTTCTGACAGGAAGAATATCAACTTTTTCTTCAGGGGAAAATCTTGGGGCATCCCTATTATACAACATTCTGTAAAGAGGTAACATAGTTCCATGACAAATTTTGTAAAAATACGGGATAAAATTGGAATCCCACAATTCCTTATGATAAATGTGAATGGGCAAGGGATTCTGTATAGTCCACTTCTAACCCATTAAAGGAAATATGGAAATGAAACAAATTGAATCCATAAGATAAGCAGCTAAAAAGAAAGGAGGATAAATCCTTTGAGAGGGAGTTCTTTTAGACCGTTAGTTCCAAATAGCCGAGGCTAAATTATCAGAAAATATCTGAGCCTAATCCGTAATAGTGGCATTAGTGGCTGCATCTAATAGGGGTAGCCACTCGGATGAAAACTTGTTGATGTTGGGCCTTCCAAATAGCCTACATAGTATAGCAGCAGCAAAGCAATATGGGGAGGAGAGGGAACTAGTATTGTACATACCGTGTTTGTCCTTTTTTAATGGTTCTTCCCTTACCGACCAGTTCTTGGTGCACTCCGCCAAATCTTTGTTTTCTTTGGCGAACTTCTCCACGAACTACTTGTTGTAGCTTGCCTGTGGCTCTGGTAGATGATACATAAGCCTTAAATCTTGTGGAGTGAATGACCTAATGAGGTCTTGGCTCCGAGACTTGAATTATCTGTCTGTTATATCAGCACTGTCCAGTACCCACTTGACCATGTCTGTGTATGGAAGTATCTTAGGTCTTGCCGCTATTCGGTGCAAGAATGAACATGCAAGTTCAGTAATTGATGCCTTAGATGACCCACATGAGTTTGTTGTTGCTTTAACTTCCATGAATCTGGGGTTTTCTTCTTTGAGCAGACTATACATGCCTTCCCAAGTGGTTATGGCAGCATCCCTGGTACAGGTGGTGTTTGTGAATAAGGGTGTCATCTCTTTGTCCTCAGCAACCAGAGCTTTTCCTTTCTTTCCCATTATGCTCTGAACACTGCTGTGTATATTATTCTGCTTGCCGCTCCTGCAAGTTTACAAGTAATGAAAGAATAATGGTAAGAGATAAGGTGACGGGAAAGCTCTTTAATTCTGAAATCATATTAGATCTAAATCCTATCTCATAAATGATGATCAACTAACCACTAAATTGACATTAATGTCCATAAATTGGTATAAGATTACGAGAAATACTTTATTGAACAATGAGCCATGCCAAATTTGTGATAAAGCGATTTTGCAATTTGCTTTGCAATATCGCAGATTGCAATATCTCTAATCCTTTCTGTTAACAATCATTTATCACCTTATGCATCCGTGAGATGCGATTTGCGAGATGCCTTATCACATGTCACCGGATCGGGATATTTCATCGTAAGTGATACTTGCGGCATATGAAATCCATGATGTGCGATGAATCTTTAAGGCGCGCGATCTCACATCGCATTTTCACAATTTCGAAAGCTTGTTTATATGATGTCCTCCATTACCTTTTGCGATGCGATGTTTTATAGTTAAGAGAATGATTTTATTCAGAACTTATCATAAAACTTGAGTTTTTTAGGTTTTGCGGGTGTTTTCCTAAGTTTATGATGGTGTGTTTTATTCAAAGGGAAATATAAGTGCTAGTTTTTATTTTTTTAGAAGGGTCCCCATTTATTTAGTTTTATTACTAATATTAAATAAAAAAGGGGGGGGGGGGTTGTTGTTGGCCACAACAATTGGCGATTCACTAGGAAGAACCAATTATCTCTGATTATCTTTTGAATTTTCTAAACTTCCAAAACAGAAAAGTTTTTCGGAAAATCAGACTTTATTATAAAAATATAAAGTACATCATGCTTTTAGCTGTTAATGGTAGTTTGTTTCTTCCGTGTTAACTCTGATTATTTACTTCCTGAAGCTAGTCATTGTATTTATATCAACCACTACTTGGTTTTATAAATATAAAAAGAAAGAAATCTCTGTAGATCAGTTTTAAGTATGCTCATTTGTCATACGTAGAGCCTTTGTTGCCAGCAGGCGTTCATAGCCTCGACAGGGTTACCTGTTACCCAACAATGATTCTATATTCTACTTGGAGAAATATACAATGTTCAAAGACAAATCCATATCCGCACTTATTGTTTTTTGTTTTCTTCTAATTCTTAAAGAACAATGTCTTGGTTTGGTAGCCAAATTATGACAGTGCCATTCACTTGATTTATAACTTTGCTGAACAAGCTGGCTCATGGTGAGACCCCTTGTCTTTTGATTGCAACAATCTTGAGTTATTGCCTTGTTTTGGTATGCAGTTTTGGCAATGTCAGCAAGTTATAATATCTATGATCATGATAAGTCAGCTCGTGATGAGACCTCTTATTCTTTAAGTTTATAGTGCAATATTGAATTACTCCTTGAAACTCATAATTCCCTAGGTGGGGAGGAAGCCATTGGTTCCTTAAGAATAGCTATGGACAACAATCATAGAGTTCTTGGAAACATCTTTTTTACAGAGAACCTTTTTTTTGTTATTGATGCTTTTCATTGACTGATATAAAACAAATTGCCACTAAAGGTTGCTTTTCATCAAAATTTGTAAGGTTGAAACTAGTAACATTTCCAAGATTATAGCATTTGACTATATCTTTCAAAAATAAAGATCGATTTCCAAATCAGTTCTATTTATACAAGTGAAAAACAAAATCCAAAAGAAACACTAATCTTTTTCGTGAATTCCAAAGATAACCATTTACAACCTATTTTATTATCAAAATAAAGCTATAAACAATAATTTACAAAAATAGAAGAGGTCATCTTCTATGGAATGTATTTTTTAAGGATCTGCCCATTAACAGGTAAAGATTCTCTTTTCCCTGCTAAATCTTGCAACATGAAAGTGGATGGGCCTATAATTTCAACAATTTGGAATGGACCGAGCCATATTCGTTGGAATTTAGAATGTTTGCCTTTTTCCTCATGAGCCTTATCCCATTTCAAAACTAAATCTCAATTTGAAAATCCTTCCTAGATATCATGCTTGAATTGAAGGAAGCCTTTACTAATGCTTGATGATGAGCATGTGTGATTTTAGCCTGTTCTCGTTGCTCTTCTAGTTTAAGGATCTGCAGTTGTCTTAGTTGTAAATATGAAATTGGTGTTTCGTCAATAAATTCACCTAAGGCCAAAGAAGGAATTGCTAGATGAGTTGGGAGAACTACTTCTTTCCCATAAACTAAATTAAAGGGAGAAGTGCCAATAGAAGCCTTTTGGGTTATTCGGTCTGCCCACAGAGCATACATCAAATATTTGTGCCAATATTTATGGTTCTGATTAATGGTTCGCTTAATGATTGTAATTAAGTTTTTATTCGTTGATTCGACCAACCTGTTCCCTTATGGGTAATAATTAGCAGAATATTTAAGCTTAAAACCTCTTTTAAGTGCATATTCAGTCATAGCATTGCCAGAAAAATATGATGCATTATCAAACATTAAAGCAGAGGGTAAACCAAACCTGGTAATTATAAACTGATCTATGAAATCAATGATGTGTTCAGCATTAGCTATCTTGAGAGGAACTGCTTCCACCCATTTAGTAAAATAATCTGTAGTTGTAAGGATATACCTATGCTGTTTAGAAGAGTGAGGAACGATCTCATCTATTATATCCAATGCCCATTGATCAAAGGGTTGATCGATATTGACTGGTTGTAAAGGCAACGATGGTTTCTTCTGTCTCCCAGCAACAATTTGACAAACTTGACATTTCATTACATAGCTATGTGCATCTTTAAACAATGTAGGCCAATAGTATCATGCACACAAAATTTTATGTGCTGTAGCATTTCCCACATAATGTCCACCTGCTGGTCCATCATGGATTTCTTGCAACACCTTTTCAGCTTCAGATTTCTCAAGACATCGAAGGAGAACATAATCATAATTCATCCTAAAAAGTACATCGTTTACGAGTTGATACTGCTTAGCCTTCAATCTTAGGGCTCTTTTCTTTATATAATTCAGATTTGAAGGAGCATATCCGTTCTTTAGATAAAATATGATATCAACATATCTTGATTCAATATCATTTATGCTTACCTCATACATTTGTATCTCTTGATTTGGAGATGGTATTTCAGAAATATGCGATGCTTTAGCCAACATCTTCCAAAAGCCTTGAACTTTTACAATATTTGTTGGCATGATCTTAGCGTCATATTCTTGTAGGGCAGTGACCCAATTTGCTCTCTTTTCTCCCACATCTTTCTATACTAAGAGATTTCTTACCGCTGGAAATGGTACTATGATTTTTTTATGGGTTTTAAGAAGAAAGGGTCTAAAATATTTGATCGTTGTGAAAACAACATAAGCTTGTTTCTCAATGTCAGAATAATTTAATTCAGCCCCTTGCAGATTTGAACTAAAGAAGGAAATTGGGGTTTCTGCCTTGTCTTGATTGGCTTGAGTGAGTATCACAACATATGACTTATCAGAGGCAAATATATACAAAATAAAAGGATCAGAAAAATTTGGAGTTGCTAGGGATGGGGCATTAACAATCGCTTGCTTAATTAGATTGAACACTTCATATTCCTCTTGGCCCCATTTGAAGAGTGAATTCTTCTTGATCATTGCTTGTAGTGGTGACACAATCCTTGAGAAGTCTCGAACAAATCTTTTAACAAAATTAATCTGACCAAGGAAGGTTGCATGGATTTCTTATTATGTGGTAAGGATATTTCAGAAATCTCCTTAATTCTATCGGGATCAATATGGATTCCAGATTTTGACACTATAAATCCAAGAAGTTTTCCTTCACTTAATGCAAAAAAGAGACTTTTTTGGATTAAGAAAAATCGCTTATCTTTGACAACGTTGGAAGATCTGCTTTAAGTCTCTGAGGTGATTACCACGTTTTTTTAGAATATACTGTTATGTCATCCAAGTAAATCACCACTAATTTGTTTACTAATCCCTTAAATGCAATATCCAAGGCCCTTTGAAATGTGGCGCCAGTATTGATCAAAACAAAAGGCATCCTTTGATATGCATAAGTACCCCATTTGGTTCTGAACGTGGTTTTTAGCTGATCGTCAAGATGGACTAGAACCTGGTTGTAGCCGGAGAAACCATCTAAAAAGGACATTAATTCTGATTCTGCGACTGCTTGCAATATTTGTTCCATAGGATGTAAGGGAAAATTATCCTTTTGGCAAGATTTGTTAAGATTTCGAAAGTCAATACAAATTCTAATATCTTCGTTTTTCTTTCTGACTAGAACCAAGGTCGAAACCCATCTAGAATGTCGAACGGGAAAACTAATTTTGGCTTTCAATGATTTATTGAGCTCCGATTTAAACTGACTTTCCAGATTAGGATGGATCTTCCTCAATGTTTGCTAGACAAATTTTTCATCAGCTATCATTGGGATAGTATGCTAAATGATTGAAGTGTCATGAGTCTTAAGGTCATCGTAGTTCCAGACAAAGACACTTTTATACTGTTTCAAGAGTTGAACAAAGGCTAATTTTTCTTCTGGGGCTAGTCCAAGACCTAGGTTGATATTCCGTGGCTTGGTATCCATTCCTAGATTTACTAATTCATAGTTCAGAGTTGAACTCTAGAGTTTTGAATTGGTAGATCTTTTAAATCGGTCTTTCAAATCATATAGGTCTTCCAACTTGATTACAGATTTTGGTATGGTATTATTAGTGTTTTCTTGTTGCAACTGCTTGTCATGTTGGTCCTCATCAATTATCTGATTAGTGTAAGATCCTTCCGATGTCAGGAAACTTACAATATCAGGATCATTGTTAAAAATTCCCCGGTTTGTAACATTATTAGGGATGGAGGGCCTAAAGATCAATTCGATTGAGAATTTGTCTGGGATATAGTCTTCAGAGGGAATGAGCTTGGAAGCTACATTAGCCAGGAGGTCGGCACTAGCATTTTGGAGTTTGGGAATAGGTGAAATATTAAATGCTATAAAATGTTCAGTCAGACCGTGCACTAAAGATTGATAATGCTTTAAATGATCTGATAAACAATGTATAGTATTTCGTACTTGTTTAATAACAATCTCAGAATCTTTGAAGACTTGTAGATACTTGATATCTAATCCGATTGCCTTGTACAGTCCTTGGACTAAAGCTTCGTATTCTGCAGTGTTGTTTGTGCAATCGAACTCGAGTCTACATGTTAGCATAGTTTTGTTTCCTTCTGGACTAACTAGTACACATCCTGCTCCTGCTCCATCATTAGACTTAGAACCATCAAAAAATAATTTCCAAAATAAAGAAGTATTTATAGGATTATCTACAAAATTAACGCATTTAGAACTATCTTTTTGGGAAAAGTTTTCTACTTGAGACAGAATAGAATGTTCAAAGTAAGGCAAAGTATGAGCATTAAAATTTCCTAAGAAAGAGTCAACAAAATAGTTGTGAACTATATTGTTGTTGTATGCTACAGGTTCATTTTCTCCTTCCAATTCCGTCACTATGTATTTTTGGTGTCTTTCTCGCTCAAGCTTTATTTGATTCGGTTTACCATTGTAAGGGAGCCACATATGTGACCATTCGGTCGCAAAATATCCATGAAGATTTTCAGACCAATCCCTACTAAGAATTAAGCCATAAAATTCGGGAATGTCTCCAACTAGAATATCAATGACTTGACATACCTTTGGATTAGATGATATCGTAACTTGATTTAGTTCACCGATTACTTCAACCTGCGATTGGTCTAACTGAACTATAAGTATTGCAGATTTCTAAGGTTGGACGTTTAACTTTGCACATATTGTTTTAGGTAAGATATTAGATGA
The DNA here is from genome assembly GCA_000404065.3 of Pinus taeda. Classification (NCBI taxonomy): domain Eukaryota; kingdom Viridiplantae; phylum Streptophyta; class Pinopsida; order Pinales; family Pinaceae; genus Pinus; species Pinus taeda. The sequence goes on along the minus strand of APFE030070458.1, from coordinate 35,745 downwards.
AGCTCCTGAATCTACCAAACAATTATGCAAGTTTTTATTGAAAATTTCGTAAGTAAGAAGGAATGGAGGAGTATGGGATTTTGACCTACCTCTAATTAAAGAAATATCATTCGGATCAACTTTATTTGCCATATTAGTTGGAGGTCTTCCCATCTCATGAGAAGATTGCAAGATTACAGTGGCAGAAAGAGATGCAACTGGTATTGCATGTAACTCTTTCAAAAGTAGCTTTTGTTGATGTTTTCATTTGCTCAATTCATGAAAAGTAATGTTAGCCCTAGTCTTATTCATGTCTTCAACGATATTATACTCCATCTCATCAGAAACAATCAGTGTTTTAGATGGAGTTGGTGAATCGGATTGGACTGGGCTTGTTTGAGTCACTTTTGGTGATGATTTCTTACCTGCGACTTTATCTTTGGATGTTGAGCTTGCACGCTTCTATTTAGAACTAGGTTTTGGAGGATCGAGTTGATTTCTACTTCTAGTGCTGACTGGTGATGCCTCTTGATCCTCTTCGTCTGGAAGGATGAAGTCCCACATTCCCTGTAACTCTACAACTTCATCTTCATCAGTAGGTTCCTCGTTAGAAACTTCCTCTTCTTCTCCTTCAGATTCTGCATTTGTTATAACATTAGGAGGCTTTGAATCAGTCGAAGGATTTTTCTATAAGGCTTGTAGGGATTTTTAGAAGAAGTCTCTGCTACTTGTCTCTTAATGTCAACCATTTTGTTAGACATGGTTTTTAGGACTTTCTGCAATCCTTCTAAATTGAATGGGTCTTTTCATTGCTTTTTCTTGGGATCATCTCTAAAAGTAACCTTCTTAGATTTTTTTTCATTGACAACGTTTTTCTTTTCTAAAGCTAAGATAAATTTTTCTACTGTTATCGCTTCCTTCATGTTTTTAGCGAATGTTGTCTTGGCAGCCCTATCAACAAAGATTGCTATGTTCAATTGTAAAGCAGATATGTACCATTCACTTCGAACTTCTTTGTTAGGCTTGGAAGTGGTCAGAATTTTATTCAAAAGCTTGTTGAAATGCGAGTTAAAATCTTTGATGGGTTCTCTTGATTCAGTCTTTAGATTCGATAGATTGTTGATCAATGTTGCTATAGATCTATCATCGCCGAACTTAGTCAAGGATTGCTCTTGGAAAATGTCCCAACTAGTGATGGACTCTGATGGTAACGAAAAATACCAGGATCTGACTGCTCCTTGTAAAGTGTAAGGAAAAAGTCTAACAACAACATCTTCATTAGTAACACCATTTAAATTTATCGATAACATAAAGTTGTTTATGTTTTCTTCTCCTAGCATGATTGCTTCAGGATTAAACTTGGGCAGCCATTTTTCAGGATGGGCTGGTAATTGACTCAAGGGAACAGGCATTGAGACTACCCCTGGATTATTCCATGGGTTTTGGGCCATCGTTGAACTATAAACAGAGGAAAGCGCAGATGAAGTTCCTTGTGGAAGGGATGAGGATGTTAAAGTTCTAGTACTCTGATGGACAACAACTTGAAGTGGAGGGGTGGATGGTTGACTTTGCAATGGGGAAGTTGGAATGGATGTTGATGATGAGAGTCTCACTGTTAGACCCTTGAGGTGACTTCCTTGCTCTTTTCCTTTTTGGTAGAGGTAATTTAGCTGGTTCAATACCAAACTTTTCACTCTGCGATTTGGTTAAAGGATGAGAAAGATTGTATTGCGAAGTCACACTACCTTGAGATATTTTAGACTTTTGCGGTGATATGGAAAATCCTTGATGTTTATGAATCAAAGACTCAACTTCAGGAGGTTCGATAGTAGATTTCTCTAAAATGTTTGGGTTTGTGGTAGTGGTTGTTGTTTTCTCAACTTCTCGCTTAGGATTTAAAGATTCAGAATGTGATGGAGAAGTCGAGGGAGATGTTGAGGGCGATTTACTCTCAGAATGGTATTTAGATTTGGATTTACTAGCCATTCACAGTTCAGGGCCCTCCTTCTAGCGCCAAATATGTTGAAGCCTTGAAAATCAGGTCTACAATAAGGGGGATACCCACCCGGTCCGGACCTTGAAAGCAGCTCCTTTTCCGTTTGGGATGGTGGGTCCGACTGGGGATAATGGGACCAATTTTCCAATTTGTGTGTGTGATGATAAGAATTGATATTTCCTTTTTCTAAAGATTTCTAAGTAAAATTCTTTTAATCTAAGTCTAATTTAAAACATGCAATTGTATCCTAATGAACAAAAATATTTAATTCTAAAACTAACCTGGGATTCAGGTTTTTACTTATGCGATCTAAAATAGTTTCTAACATCAATTGGTAATAAAGATCATTCAATCACTACAAGAAAATAATTCAATAAAAATGAATTGTTTCGTATAAGAAATTAGCCGAAGCAATTGTGAGAAGCATATCGCATAATAAGTCATTCATACATTAAGCAGAAACAAAATAGTCGTCACAGTACAAAAGTGCCAAATGATAACTCAAACATTCAAGCCTTCACATATAAATACCTGAACATAAAATATTACTTTGACACATAAGCAGAAGCTATTCAGAGATAAAAGTACCATTGATAACAAGTTCTACTCATGAGCTTCAGCAATATAGATTTATCTCTTCCTAATTCAATATCTACTAAAAGCACAAAAATGCATTTCAGTAGCAGACATTAAACACATATATCAATAAATCTCGTGCCATTCATTCATCAAAACCTCCTTTGAGGGTGCAAAAGTGCATGTTCTGAGGAAATGTTTTTGACAAATTTTAGGACCCCTCTCTAAATGCATGAGAGGGGTTAAGATACTACTACCTAAATACTAAAAATTGTTTATTACAAAAATATATGAGGAGGTTTAAATGACCATCCTCATCTTAAGGCAAAAATAAATCAAAAAATAAAACTAAAACTGTATCTGGAAATTAACTATCTATGTATCTGTTCTCTAAGATCGCAAGCATTCAATATTGGCTTGAGGAGCATCGGTTGGCCGACCTCTGATTCTAGTTTTCATGTGAAAACAGAATAGGAAAGTGCTGGTGGGATCTTCTCGGTAGAGTTTGTAAGGCATTTGAGAGTCATGCATTGACTGTGCGGTTTAACCAAGTACTGCCAGTAAGTGTCCCAATTCAACTTGGTTAACTTATTGATGGATTCTGCCCTTTCCTCAGTGTTTTGTCTCCAGCTTGTCTACAGTTGCTGTGCCTTTGGGAGAAATCCTGGAGCGGTCTCTGATATGAGGTTTGCTCTGTGAAGGTTTTCGTTGACACAATCAATGATGTTATTTGCTACTGTCGTTGCTTCTTCTGCTGCTTGTTCTGCCTTTTTAATCTGTGCATCCCACTTATGAAACAACATTTCTTTGTGGGCTTCATTGATTTTGAGCATGCCTGCTTTCTTTCCTTCCTCCAATTCCTGCATTTCAAATAATCAAAAATTCTTTTATCAATTAAATCATAGTCGAGTCGCAAGTCCATGACTTTATTTGTAATTTTATCGCTCATCTTGCAATGGGAATTCCATTGCGATATTCTTTGGCATAATTCCCCTTGTTGTTGCAAGAGTTGGCCATTTAATGCAAGGGCTTCTAAGACAAATTCTTTAATTTTGGGGTCATCTCTATGCAATTCTAGCATAGCCTGTAATTCATTTTCCTTTTTAGCCAAATTTCTCTGATACCCCAGCTGCATCTGTTGAAATTCCTGTTGTAATTTTTCTAACTTCTCCTCTGCTTTGCGGTTGGCACTGGCCTGCTGTAGCTGTTGTTGCAAAACTTGGATTTGTTCCTCTCTATCCTTAAGTAATTGCTATACTTCAAACACTTTATCAATGGTAGCAGAAGCATAGGCTCCTGTGATTTGGGATAACTTTTTCAGTAGGGTCAGTGGTAGGGTCTCGCCAAAGGACATCTAGCTGCTCTACTTCAGGTGAGAGCACGCTGTCCAATTTCCTTTTCTTTCTCTGCCTTCTTGCCATTGCCTTGTGATGCGGACTATAAAATACATATAGAGGAGGAATCTCCTCTATCTTGAGCATGATTTCAGACGATGGGATAATGGGAATATGCTCCATTTCTGGAGCATTGCTGACTGTTCCAATGACCATATCTGTCATTGTCGTACTGTACTCTCAGGTGTCTTTGTGTTCTGCTCCTCAGTATTAATCAATTCATTGAATGTTTCTCACTCTTTTTCCAACTCAGTTCTTACTGGCTTTGGTGGCTGGATGAGGGGAGGGGGAACCTTTACCTGTGGTGTAGTCAAGACCTGTTGCTCTGGGCGCTCTTTAGACTGGGTAGTATCTCTAATTGACCCTTCACTTTTATTATGGTCACTCTCAGACCCTTTAGAGGCTTCTGGTGATTCTTTCCTAGACTTAGACCTGGACTTATCTGTACCCGAGCTTCCACTTAAAATGATACTAGGAGTTGGCTCCCTTATTGGTTCTAAGCGCAACTTATCTAAGGGGATGTTTGCTAGTCTCCTTTCTATGTACAATTTGAATTCTTGGAATTTTGCTGGGGGAAATTGAATTTGAGCCATATGCAAAACTTCTTTCAGTGTTTTTTTCTATTGGAAGATATCATAAAAAAGATCATCTTCTTTAGAAAATACTATTATCTTGACAGCAGTAGTAAAATTCTTAATGACATCAGAGGGGTCGAATTGTCTTCTTGGAAACTTGAACAGTTGTAGACTCAACATATTGTCTACTTCTTTGAATGCATGACCTAAATCAAATACTGAAAAGCCCCCACAGGCCACAAGAAATTGCATCTAGATGGCCTTCTTCTTGTCTTTCAACTCTTTGCTCATTCCTCCCACCCCGCAGTCTGGTAGGTAATTTCTCGAGCCAATAACTGATCAGGAACATATAAGGGTAGCACATGAGGGGAAACAATACTTTCAAATACTCTGACATAGGTGAAAAACTCTTCCCCAAACCATCTTTCGACAGGGAGAATATCAACTTCCACTTCGGGGGAAAATCTTGGGGCGTCCCTATTATACGACATTCCATGACAGGAGGTAACATAATTCCATGACAAGAGGTAACATAATTCCATGACAAATTTTGTAAAAATACGGGATAACCTTGGAATCCCATAATTCCTTATAATAAATGTGAATGGGCAAGGGATTCTGTATAGTCTACTTCCAACCCAGTAAAGGAAATCTAGAAATGAAACAGATTGCATCCATAAGATAAGCAGCTAAAAAGAAAGGAGGATAAATCCTCTGAGAGGGAGTTCTTTTAGATCGATAGTTCCAAATAGCCAAGGCTAAATTATCAGACAATATCTAAGCCCAATCCAATATAATGGCATTAATCGTTGCATTTAATAGGGGTAGCCACTCAGATTAAAACTTGTTGATGTTGGGCCTTCCAAATAGCCTATATATCATAGCAGCAGCAAAGCAATATGGGGAGGAGACGGAACCAGTACTGTACATACCGTGTTTGTCATTTTTTAATGGTTCTTCCCTTGCCGACCAGTTCTTGGTGCACTCCGCCAAATCTTAATTTTCTTTGGCGACCTTCTCCACAAACTGCTTGTTGTAGCTTGCCTGTGGCTCTGGTAGATGATACATAACCCTTAAATCTTGTGGAGTGAATGACCTAATGAGGTCTTGGTTTCGAGACTTGAATTGTCTGTCTGTTATATTAGCACTGTCCAATACACACTTGACCATGTCTGTGTATGGAAGTATCTTAGGTCTTGCTGCTATTCGGTGCAAGAATGAACATGCAAGTTCAGTAATTGATGCCTCAGATGACCCGCATGAGTCTGCTGTTGCTTTAACTTCCATGACTCTGGGGTTTTCTTCTTCGAGCAGACTGTATATGCCTTCCCAAGTGGTTATGGCAGCATCCCTGGTACAGGTGATGTCTGTGAATAAGGGCATCATCTCTTTGTCCTCAGCAACCAGAGCTTTTCCCTTCTTTCCCACTACGCTCTAAACACTGTTGCATATATTATTATGCTTGCAGCTCCTGCAATTTTACATGTAATGAAATAATAATGGTAAGAGATAAGGTGATGGGAAAGCTCTTTAACTCTGAAATCATATCAGATATATCACCCTACGTGAAACAAACTTTATATCAGATCTAAATCTTATCTCATAAATGATGATCAACTAACCACTAAATTGACATTAATGCCCATAACTTTGTATCAGATTACGAGAAATACTTTATTGAACAATGAGCCCTACCAATCTACGATAAAGCGATTTTGCGATTTGCTTTACAATATCGCAGATCGCAATATCGCTACTCCTTTCTATTAATAATCATTTATCACCTTATGCGTATGCGAGATGCGATTTTCGAGATGCCTTATCTCATATCACCAAATCGGGATATTTCATCGTAAGTGATACTTGCGGCATATGAAATCCATGATGTGCGATGAGTCTTTAATACGCGCGATCTCACATCGCGTTTTCGCAATTTCGAAAGCTTGTTTATATGATGTCCTCCACCTTTTGCAATGTGATGTTTTATAGTTAAGAGAATGATTTTATTTGGAACTTATCATAAAACTTAAGGTTTTTTGGGTTTTGCGGGTGTTTTCCTAAGTTTATGATGGTGTGTTTTATTCAAAGGGAAATATAAGTGCTAGTTTTTATTTTTTTAGAACGGTCCCCATTTATTTAGTTTTATTACTAATACTAAATAAAAAAGGGGGGGTTGTTGCTGGCCACAACAGGTTATATGTAAAAAGCCTTAATGGAGTGGCAATACTTAAGGCAGGGCAGAGGTCAGGATGTTCAAAGCTTTACCGAGGAGTTTAGAAAACAAGCACTTAATTTGGGCATTGCACTTGACTCACCTACAGTAGTAACTAAGTATATTGGATCATTACATAGTTACATTAGACATTCCTTATTATTATTTGAACCTACTATCATTGACTCGGCCAATGTAAAGGCCATTCATATGGAAAATAGGGGAACACATGGATAAGATGATCACGCAAAGAGAACCGTGACAACCAAGAGAAGGGGAGCAAAGCCCTCTTGTACACATTGTGAGAAAGAGGGACATGACGAAGATAATTGTCGGAAGCTGTACCCTGAGCTGAGACCTGAGAGGAATGACAGACAGGGGAGGCAGAAGGCCGTTGCCATCATGCAACAAAGCCAAGATTCCGAGTCAGAGGAATGTGAGAAGGTCACAACTATAGGATTTGCACGAGGTAGGCCCATTGACTTGGGCTCTGATTCTAGTGATGAGATGAAGTTTGCAACCCTTGGGATCATGACAGGAGGACCCATAGATTTGGGGTCTGATTCCAGCAATGAATCAAGGATTTCAACTGACATGACGAAAAGGGCACTCCTCACAACAGAACTCCAAGATCTTGAGGAGATCAACCACCACATCCAAGAAGAGAATGCTGAGTTAAGGAGGCTTATACGAAAGGCAAGGGAAGAAAAACAAAGGTTACTATGCCAGTTGCAAGCCAAGGATGAGGCCTTGGAAAAGCTGCAACATAGCTAGATGGAGGTAAAAAGTGATTCTTCAATTTCATATGATTTTCATGATGATGAATTTGCTACTTTTGAAAAACATACTATAGGAATTGGATCCAAACTATTGAAGAATATGGGGTATCAAGGAAAGGGCCTCGACATCATAAACCCCATCGAAGTCAAGGAGTTACCGAGTCATGCAGGACTCAGATACACTAGAAAGGAAACGAGGGAAAGCTCCAATATAGCTAGTAACCAACCAACAACAGATGATGAAATTCCTTCCTCACAGTCTAGTGATAGTGAGGGCTCCATGAACACTTATCGAAGGAACACCAGGGGAAAGCGCCCCAAGGCAACCCTGAAAGTTTGGAGGAGAAAGAATCGTTGTAGTCATTGCAACAAAAAGGGACACCAACAAACTACCTGTTCAATGCTCCATGCTCTGGAAACATCGCTAGAGGAGCCGAAAGGTGAACATGTTCAACAAATGAATCCACCCCATTCATGGTGGTCTGCTTTATTAAGTTGGTTTTTTTAGGGGTAGTGGCTTGTTATGGCCACCATTGTAAATCATACGTTGCAAGTAAATGTAAAAATGATGGTGTGTTTCCCATCACTTCCAGACGCAATGATGATATTTTTGCCTTTCCTTATTCATATTTGAGGCATTAATTACTTTTTATGTAATACTTGGAAAATGAGTGTATGCTATGAACTCTTGGTAATGAGGGGTTGTTGAATCATGTGTGGTGTGCATGATTGCAAGAATGTACTAGTTTCGCACGCAGGTGATTGAAAGTGTGGATTGAATCAACGTGCTAAATGTAAATGCTTTTGGAGGACCAAAAGCTCCTCAATGGGGAGGATTGATCTAGGTGGATCTCAAAACACCAAGGGCATGAAAAAGGCTCAAAATTAAAAGTGGCAGAAAGGAAATTATCTTGACATCAGATCGAAGTGCTCATCGCCCTGATTCCAACGGTGTGAACAATGCTCCAATCCGAGTCCGAATGAAGGAGATAGAAGCAGTCAAAGTTGAGGGTTGACTTGCCCATGTGGCAGGCTTAAAGGAGGCACAATTTTGACCAAACCCCGCCACCAGATTCCGGCCAACCTGGGCTGAATTCCTGGTGAATTTGTGGCCTGGTTAATTTGTCTCCTTAGTCTAAAATTGGAATTTTGGAAATGTGCGATTGGTTGTATAAAAAATAAAAAAAAAAATATTAATGGGCTGACGGGCTATTTGGTCAATTTAGTGTGATCTAAATTGCTATTTATATTGTCAACCCGGGGTTCGTAAACTGACGAAGTGAGGTGTACTATATGTACTTAGATAACCATTTTCTTAGATTTTTGTCGTTTTAAGCTTTTTAGTTTGTTTTTGGATTTTATTCTTTCTTAATGTGTGGTGATGAAAGTGAAGTGTGAAGTGTGTGGAGTGTAAATGGTGATGATTTCTATACTTGAAAAATGCTCAAAAGAAAGCTTTACAATAACTGAAATGAAACCAATTCTTAAGAGAAAACAAAATACATCAAAAAGCGAACTAATGGTAATGGCCCAATATCCTTGCTGCTGAAAATGAAAAGAAAGAAAAAAGTTAAAAAACAACTCAAACTTAAAGTAAAGCAGTTAATTCACACTACTTGAGCTTTTTAGATCCTTTTCCCCTTGGCTCAATCTACCTTGGGGAAGTAATCATGAGCATAACAAGCAATATGATATTTAACTGTTCAAGAAAATAAATTGCATAAGGAAACTAATCACACTACTTGAATTCTTCAAATCCTTTACCCCTCAGCTCAATCTACCTTAGGGAAGTAATCATGAACATAACAAGCAATATGATAACTAAATGTAAATTGCAGAAAAGAAATTAATCACACTACTTAGACTCTTCTATTTCTTTACCATTCAGCTCAATCTACTTTATGGAAAGCAACTATGAGTAAGTAATATGACATCTAGATCACACCACAGTTATTAATCTTCTGATCTCCTGCTGATATAGTCGTTTGACCACAGAAAGAAATCATAAATTGTTAAGCAGTATGATGTCTAACTAGCAGAAAAAAGAAATAAACAAATAACAACTTGAAAAGGACAATGTTGAATGTAAACTGCAGAAAATAAAGGTTAGCAGGAAGGATAAGATGATCACATATGCCAAAAGTTATTAAAGAAATAAAAGATTGCCCAGGCTGCCTAAGAGAACCTGCAAAAAGCACTGATCAGTTTACAAAGATAAAGATATGAACAGCAGAAACATAAAGCAACATATTATGTACAACTAATGGTAAAACAAAAGCATAATGAAACTAAAAAAATACTTTACAGGGCTTCAGCGTGCAGGGGCCCTCTGCCACTTCAGCCAATCAAACAATCACACGGCTATCTTCAGAAAGGTATTCTCATATATTTAAATCAACAACATATGAAACAGTGGGGTGACAAAATAACCAACAGCGTGCGGAAATTACATAACAGTTCAGAATTTCTACGCATCCAAAAGTCTTTTTTTCAGCGTTTGATAACGTGTTATTTATAATGTAAAAATTCTACAGTTTAACTAATCAACTACTATGCTGTTAACTGCGTTCCATAGACATGTAGATCTCTCAGCCGAGATCTAGTGTAACTGTCGTTATGCTCCTTAAATATTCGGAATGGTTGGCTGTTAGATTCATTGTTCAAGAACAATCATCAGGTGCGCTGGAGCCTCCGTGAGCTGGGAACTAAGCCACATATCATTCACGTGCCCAAAACAGTGACGTGCCACCGCTGAATTCTTTGGTTGGCCACGTCTTTGGCTTTGGTTGACCGCGGCTTCTAATGGATGATTTGGCCGGTTTGAAGGGACATGATCCATGTACATGCCATCTGGAGCTTGCCCATGTAGCCCGTTCCTTCAGAAGACATCTGAAGCACAACTTTTAACAAAATAGCTGCGGAATCGTGTGTTGGCTGCGGAAACTTGTGCTGGCTGCAGAAATTGACAAGTTTCCGCAGCTGCATGAACAAAAGACTAAACGAAACAACAGACATCAGTATAGTTAGAAAACCATATAAACAGTCATTTTTAAACTATAATGCAATGATTCAACCACTGGATGAGTGAAATGAGTGGAGAATGAGGGTTAAGACGTTGTGTAGGAAGGTGCAAGGTTGAGGCTCAACATACCCCCACTGTGAAGGTGTTGCATGTCCTCATGCAACCAAAATTGAGTGATTTCCCTTTTAATCTACATGCTCTGAGGCTTCTGCAAGGACATCTTGTCCTCTTTTCTTTTTCCTTGATGCGATCATCATCATCATCCTTGGTTTTCTTACCAGACATTTAAACTTGAGGTTAATTAGAGCCCTGCTTAGCTTTTTGCATCTCTTTTTCAGTCTTCTATTCTTCTTCTGCCACAGTCCTAAATGGAGCATGGTATTATCATGGACCATTTTGTCTACTTTACCTTGCTCTTTGAGTGTTTCATTTTCTTGTATTATGTGCCTATTTAGGACTTCCAGCTCAAACACTTCTTGTTTTAGAGACTGAACCTGTGCATCAAGTGGCAGAGAAGTGCTAGGTCCTGTAGCTGATTGCTCTAGGGATTCCAAGTAATTGTATACCTCTTGCTGATTAGGATCCACATAAGGTGTTTTTCTCTATTTGAACTCAAAATCTTGTGGAGGAGGACTGCCTGCTCCTTCTTGCCGAAAAGGACTTTCCTCTCGTGGAGGACTTGTGTCAAGGCTTGGCTGTTCTGGAGATTTCTCAAGTATTTCATCACTTAAGTCAATAATGTGGGACTGATCTCCCTTTCTTTTCTTCCACTTTCCTTTTAACCAAGAGCTCCTTCTCAAGGATGAACTCACAACTATCGTTTCTGCACTATGTTTCCCTTTCTGCTGTTTCTTGGCCAAGGCAGCAGCTTTGAGATCCACTAGCCTTTCTGACAGAGGCTGGTAGTCATCTTCCAAGGATTTTTTAGGTGATGGAGAGACTTCTTGAGTGGTTATTTTTCCCTTCTCTTTCTTTTGTTTCTTATTCTTGGGCTGGTCTTCTTCCTCTTTTTGGGCAGTCTCTTCAATTTCTTTAAGAGGGGAGTCTTGGGCTGTAAAATGTTTATCCCCCGTCCTACTTTTCCTTGGGATTTGAGATGGAATACTTCCAGAGGCCTCAACTGGCTCTTGGAAGTAGTTTCTGGTTAGAAATTGTTCCCAAGTATCCTTAGATTTCTTTAACTGCTCCTCAATCAAAATTCTAATGAGCCCATGATGATAGAGCTGTGGCTCAATGTTTCCTACATGCTTTTGAACCATAACACTCATCTTCTTTAGACTTGCTAGTAGAAAATGCGCTCACTTGTATGTATGGTTATGTATGAAAATTGTCTAAGTAATTAACAAACAGAACCTGACTAAGGAATCCTTGGGTAATTAATATTGGTCACACTGCGACTGGATCTATGCAAAGGCAGTGCGACAGGATGCAAGGAGCTCACTGGTGTGCGTAATATAGTAAGTGCGAAGGTTGAATCGTGTACATATCTTCCATATCATACATCCCAAGGGTGTGAAAACCTAGTTTGGGCACCCTCCCGTACTACTTCAGGTGAGACCTCAGTCAGTGCTCTACGGACTGTTGCCGAAAGGGCCAGTAGTACCAAGATTTTCTTAGCTAAACTCACTGTTGAACCTGGGTTAGGCCCCACGTAGCCAACAAATGGTTCCACTGTCAGGACCGGTATCTGCCTAAAGGATGTCTGATGTCATGTCATTGGAACCCAACAAAGAAGGAAATTGAAGAGTGGTGGGACCAGAAGATTCACGAGTTCGCGACACAGGAAAATAGAACTCCGCAACTATCTGAGAAAAGGTGGCTGGATCGCTACATGTATAAGGAAATCCATGAGATTTTCTTTGCGTCCTTTCACTCTGAACTGTATGAGTGGATCGTAATATTAGCTCACAGCCAGGGAAGGTGTAAGCTCGACCAATCGATAGTGTAGACTCCGGAATTAGTGCGTAGACTAGAGGTATCAGAAGACAAGATCGCGTGAGTTGTGGACCATTGGCTCGACCAGATAATAGGGGGATTTATCACTCAGTTTGCGGTGGACACGACCGTGAGCTACAGCGAGGCAGAACGACATTTTCTCAAGGGAAAGTGAGGTAAGTATATTAAATCTTTGAATACCTGGATTAAGATGTTGTTATGTGAAAAAAGGGTTATGCGAATATATTAATGTTTGGGACGACGCAGAGTGGAAAGATCTACAAAGGTAGTGGGGAATTAGGAAACAATCCCTTAATTTCACCTTCACGAGAGAGCGAGGAAGAGCTCACTTGGGTCTCTCTAAGAAGTGCGGTTAGTTTGATAAGGAAACACATTCCTCAGTTACCACCTCCACCCATGCCACCACCCACTTCACCTCCCTCACATCTATCTCCAACCACTCCACCTCCACCAACCCTGCAATTCAGCATGGCGAGCGCAATCAAGCTACCCGTATTCAGAGGAGTAGGGAATGAGGATCCAAACCAATTCTAGTTCATGGTAATAGCAGTGTGGGAAGCACAAGGGGTCATAGATGACAATATTAAGAAGGCTACATTGGTGAGTGCGCTGCAGGATCACGCGTTGACATGGTATATCAAGCACTCTAATGACCACCCAAACGTAGGGATAACAGAGATCCAAAATGCGTTGAACAAAGAATTTAGCCAACCGAAATCAGAGACACAATCAATCATCAGGTTCAAAGAGATCGCAATGCTTCCAGGTGAGACCTCCCGAGACCTGGATCAACAGCTGAATAGTATGATCCGTGAGGCTAATATGACGCTAAAGGATGCACAACACTGCGCATGGTTTGTGGCATCTCTGACACTGCAGCTAGGGATGGCACTGCCACAACAGAAGCTTTCAACCCAGATCAAAGGGTTGGAAATGGTGATGAGGTTGCATGAGACCCCTATACAAGATCTTGGGTTGGGAGTTCAACAAATCCACATGCAACTATAGAATCTCTGCCTGGAAATGTAGAGCTTGAAGCAGGATGGGGCACCACTGCTAAGGGCACACGAGGAAGTATGGTGCATAAAATGCAAAGGCCAAGGCCATGACAAGGATCACTGTCCAGTATTCGTGAACTACTTGGCAAGAGGGGGACCAATGCCATTGAGACTGGAGGCACAGGTAGGTCCAAGTGCGACACCTGCGTTATGGTGTGTGATCTATTAGATAGGAGGAAAACACATGACAAACAATTGTCATTTGTTGCATAAGTATACACCAACTCCTCAACAGTTGTTTTGTAATTTCTGTAAGTCAGTAGGCCACGACAAGCGCACTTATCACAGTTACGAGTTAATGATGGATCGGACACCAGCCTATAGGATGCAGACCGAAATGCAAGCCCTCGACCCATTTGCGGGGATGGTGGACATCAGATTTCAAGGACGAGGTTGGAGACAAGGAGGAATGGGACCAGGAAGGGGCCATGGATAGTTAATTTGTTACAATTACGGAGGACTAGGGCACTATGTCTGTGATTACACCAACCCAATGAGGATGTCATATTTGTACTGTGCTCAGTTTGATCATGAAATAGTGGATTGTCATATGTTGATCACACAAATGCGCGAAAAGGGGTACTCCAACCTCCTCCAACTCAAAATATCCAAATGATGAGACCTGAACTGTGCAAAGAAGACCCAAATGTGAACATGGTGCTCAAAAGCAGTGTGACCACAGGGGAGGATAAGGGGAAGTAGCCCGAGGAAGACACATGGGTTCGCAAGGCTCTTACAAATGAACCTGAGTTTGACTTAGAACGCATGAAGGAAACGTTTATGGAAGCTAAGAAGAGCTTCGCAGAGGCCTCTACTTCAGTTAGTAAGGATCAACTAGAGCCAGGGATGGATCCTTCCCTGCTTACTACCTTTCTGGAGACATGCATAAAACTATTACGCGACAACAAGGCAGGTAAGGGACCACAAGAGCTAGTCACTAGGTGCGCGGTGTTAGGAGAACTGCGCGTAGTCCAAAAATTGGGGAAGCACACATTGCACACTAGACGGGAGATGAGGTTGACAACGTAGATTGGTGAGTATGAAATGGATCAGGTAATTCTAGACCTAGGTTCAGACATGAATGTATTACCAAAGCAAACATGGGAATGTATGGGTAGGCCCACATTGCAGTGGTCCCCTATTCAATTATGAATGGCGAACCAACAAAAGATTTTTCCCATGGGGAGGTTGCAAGGGGTAACAGTTGATATCGACGGTGCGAGCACATAGACAGACTTTGAAGTAATAGAGATTGTCAAGGATAGAAATCACTATCCCACATTACTAGGAATAGAGTTGGCCATTGATATGAATGGAGTCATCAACCCGAAGAAGTGGAAGATGATATTTGAGAAAAAGTCCCTATGTGTAGTAGTTCTGCTAGACCCAGCGGAAAGAGCGCGCTACACTGAACCAGTACGCGACGATGAAAGTGACAATGAGCTGGATTGTATTTACCATATAACGGTGTGAGAGAAGGATCGGGTGAACCCGACTGTAGATGGGAGAATATCATGGGAGCGCAACAGCTCTTGTACTTCAGACTCAGACGAAGAAGTAGAGTGCTGAAAGAACCGGTTGCACGAAGTGACAATGCTGAATTACAACATGATGATTAGATCACTTCGTTGCGTGACGGCAGAGGCCAGGGAATTGCCAACATATGATGGAGTGATAGCAGTGGATGAATTCCTGGACAAATTTGAAAGCGCAGTACCAAAACAACAACAGTACAGTGCACTAGAATTGGCATTGCATGAAACACCCACACGATGGTGGAGTACACATCAAGAGACCATTGTAAACTGGCATGAATGTAGAAGGTGGATGCGCTTATGGTTTGGAAGCCCCCAGCAGTGAACGAAAACCAGGTAGCTAGGATGAAGTAGCTTGTGCGCCCACCTGTATCGATGGGTGCAAACGTGTGTTGTGCAGTCCACACAAGCACATTGTTGGCTTATTGGGGCCTGACCCAGGTGCAGAAGTGTTTTTGCGAAACAAATCCTGCACTACCGACCCTTTCAGCAACAGTCTGTGGAGCACGGACTAAAGTCTCACCTGAGGTAGTATGGGAGGGTGTTGGAACTAGGTTTCCACACCCTAGGGATGTCTTGATGAGGTTTAGAGGGGTCGCAATCAATCTACACACTTGCACAATTGTTTGGCCTTCGCGTAGCTCTGTAAGGGGGAACCCTCTAGATTTGATTAAATTAAGTGGTCTTAACCAAGCATTAAATATTTATAATCAGTGCGTGCAACATAAATCTTAAAGATATGCATAGAACCATAACATAATAAAAAATACATAGACCTACGACCAGATGCACAATAATTTAGAAACACTTATCTTATATTAATCTTCTGTTCCAGGAAAACCCAATCCCTCCCTGCGCACTCAGTTGCAGGAGTTCGTGCACACAACTACGAACTCTACCAGGCCTCTGCGCACATATCTGCAGAGCCTACTCTACTACTACCAACCACAACTCAAACTTACAGGCTCAAAACAATATCACATTCATAAACCCATAATACTTTGGATCCAACCAAAAGCTGACCTCTACACTTAAAGCCTCGCTCTATTTATACATTCTCATGGTCCGCGGACCATGGGTAGGCCAACACATTCTATATTAATTTACAATATTTTAGGCAGACAAACCTTTGACTTGACTCATTACAATTCGCACTCCACACACTTCGTGGAACCTTTACACTACCATTATAAAAAATTGTGGGCTTTAAGCCCCAAAACCGTTACGTGGGGGCTCCGCTGCCCAACAAGCCCCCAACACAATCATCGTGACTCATCCCGAGTCACTCGGTTGGTGCGTTGATCTTCATGCTGAGGTCATCGAGCAACTTTTGTGCTTCATTTATGTCTGCAACACACTCGTCTGCTGTCTGTTGTACCCATTGTACGCATGTCTCCAATGATTCATTGTCAGGTGCCATTACTTTTCTGAGTGCATATGCACCCTGCATGTGTGCTAGCTTTCCCTTGATCTTAGTGGTGATCTTGAATGCTTCATCAAGCCAAGGCTAGATGCATTCTTTAAGCACTGCTTCTTTCTAACACGCTGCATCGACTTGTGCCTTGAGATCCTGGGCCTCCCTCATCTTGGCCAATTGCTAAGTAAGGGAAATTGTCTGTGCAGTCCCCTAGACATTATCATAGGCTTGCTACAACTCCCACGCTTCTATCTCTAACCACTATAACATTGGGTCTTCTTGTTGTGATTTGAGCATGACGAGTGACTGATCTAACAAGCTAGTAGACTCATGTATGGCGTGAGCTATTACTTCCAGCTTGGATTGAATGACATGGTGCCACTACTCTCTGACCTTCGGTGATGTAGAGGGTTGTGCCTTCAGTCTCAGCTGCACAATCTGAAAGTTGAGGTCCAACTAGATCCTTGTTGGTTCCTCCTTCGCTTCATGGAATCCACTAACCAATTTATGGATCCGTATACCCGCTGGTAAGTCTGTTGTAATCTCTAGTTCGTGGACACAGCGACACACTTCCTCAATGATTTGCTCCAACTGCTGAGTCTGTGTTACTGCTTTGCCGCATTGGAGTCTCAGCTGCTCAATATTGATTCTTTGTTCACTAAGCATTTGTATTGCGCATCCTTCCCTAGCGCGGAGTTCTGTCGTTGCTCCATCCTGTAGGTGGTATAATACCTCTTGCGGAAGGGTGGCCAAGTTTAGACCAAGACCCTTGAGCCAGCCTACCATGGCTCTATCCTCCGCGCTGTCCACTGTCAATGCCCCTTCCATTAGTGTGACGGTGTTAGCCATTTTGGCCCGTAGCAACTGCTCGGTTGCTAATGTGCCCATGGCCCCATAGGTGGCTACCATTTCTTGTTGTGGGGACCGCTCATGAAGGTACTAGATTTGCGTCCTGAGTGCCCCCAACACATTATGTTGCTCCACCATTTCTTCTTGGAGAACTTCCCTAGTGGCTTCGCAAACTATGTCACCGATGTCATATAGGTCACCCTCGGTTACTGTAATAGGCTCCCCCTCCAACTTGGAAGCCTTGGTCTTCTTCCGTGGCCCAGTTTGTTCTGCCACACACGAGCATTTCAGTTGTATCGAGGTGGTTCTTGGGTCAGTGCCTTTCATTGTCACATTTGTCCCCTGCTCTGTTGTTATTTCTGAGTGTCTTTCCTCGTGCGTCATAGTGGCCCCTCCTACTGCAGTCTTTTCCATGGTGGCCTTCGCTGCCTCCAGAGATGCCTGTACTTCTACAGCTAGTTTTTTATTCTACTTCTATTGGGATAGTCACTTGGCAGCACCCTTTGTTTCTAGATCTCTGTTTTGTCACACACTACCACGTCTGGTGTGCACCATTCTAATGGCCATGTATCGACCACTGCAAAGACATCGTCATCTATGGTGATGAAGGGGAGTGTTGTCCACTTCTGCTCTGGATCCCTTCAGGCGTTGATATATATACAGTGTGCATATCCACTTCAAAGTATGCAAAGTTCTTTAGACTATCGTATATTGCGGCAAATAGGCGTGGCCGTCTATTGATCCATAGTCACATGCTTGCTTCCATTAGTACCCAAAAGATCTTGGTTTCTCTGATTCGCGTAGCATCCTTCGTCGCCCATAGTGACACATATTTTGTTGCCTCTGGCAAATCCTAGTTAAGGGGGGGGGGGACTAACTATCCTCAGGCAATTCACCGGTAAACAACAGGATGAATAAGAGTAACCATGCGTAGTGGAAGCTCTTACCCTATTCTTGGGCCTCCCTGCAGTTTGTTAGAAACTCGTCACACAGGAACTGTGCCTAGTTGAAATGTACCCCATCTGCGCATTGCTCGACCAACATGATGATCATTGCTGGTACCTCATTGCCCCAACATTTTCTCATCACCTTTCCTGCCAACAACTATGTAGCTATGTAGACCTCTTTGTTCTGAATACTAGTAATAATGTACCCCCTCTATCTTTTCTCCAACTTATATTTCTTTTTCATAGCCTCTGCAAGAATCAAGTTTCCACTTGTGCTGGCGATTTCCACGGCTTCCCTTCCTGAATAGGGAAGCTGAGAAATCCTATGAATGAGCTCTGTCGTGATGGGAATGGGATCCTCGAGCCACAAGTACCCATCGTGCACTAGGAAAAGCAGTTTTTTGATAACAAATATCATGATTAGGGGCCGATGGAAGTGTGGAATTGATAGAAGGTGGATTAGCCCAGCCTCATCGACCCCATGTAGCCCTATCCATGGCCGCACTATGGTAACTACCCCTTCCATGCTTAGTTCCATCAATTGGCTAGTTTATAAATGAGGAAACTTCTCACTATCTGCGAGGTCCCAGTCTTAAAACTTTACAGTGGGCACACGGCCCACAGCCGTACCTTCAAATGGAACCCCCTCAGGGAGGAACGAGGTGTTGAGTGTGCTCATCATAGCATCCAAATCTTTAGGGACCTTTACCCTCCCCTTCCGTGGAGGGACATACTTGGCGAGCTTTGCTGTGGGGTGTATTGGTTGGATGTCTCCTTCTATTTCTTCCTCTGGTTCCATTTCTTCGACAGAGGTTGGAGGGTCCTCTTCCTCATTGTCGCTCTCAATATTGATTTTTTTTCCCTTCTCCTCCATCAACAGTTTGTTGAACCGAGGATTTCCTGGAGACATATGGATTGGTCTTGCTTCTTGTGGGTCCTTTTTGAGCCTCGACATCCGGGGTGATTTAGGGATTTCTAGTGTATCTGTAGGTTTTAATCCCGTACAGAAATTACCTGCATACGAATTCTAGAACACAAAAAATAAACAATGCGAGAGCATAACACATAAAACACATATACACAGAGATTTTCCCCTGGATCCCAAAAATGAGACTACCAGCTTGATTTTTCATTATATTCATTTTAATGTTACAATACATATTTATACATGCCGAAGCATCCAATACCATGGACCGAAAACCATCACGTCCAAAAACATGGACCGAAAACCATAGGTAGGTTCGCCCAACCTAATATACGGTCCCGAAAAAAAAATTCACGGGGCGCTGCCCCGGACCCCATAGAGGAGAGCTACCCGCCCCCCTCAAACCCGCTGTCACCCCCTGTTGCGCAATCGGTGCAATGAAGGGGGGGCTTCGCCCCCCCTCTAACCCCCCGGTTCACTACGTAGGTTAGTCGTGGAAAGAATATAACACAACCGAACAATATCACCTACCCGTAGTGTAGAACTCTAGGCAGCTCCCCTGGTTGTTGTCATTATTCTAATCAGGGACTCTTGTGTATCCTTTGGCAATGCTTAAAACCACGGACTTACTTTTACGGTCTCCAAGTTCATCAGGTTCCTACTCATTTAATAAAGCCACAAATTAAACATGCCAAGGGTCATTTGGTGATGGGCCACCTATGCTTTATAGGCCTCTTTGAATTCAAATTCAACTATTTTACCCTTTCGCAGCTCATTAATGTAATTTTGGTGGTAGATCCTTTCAACTCTATTTCTAACCCTGTGTCTTAATTTCCCGTCGTCTGCTCCTTGGTGTCTTAAATTGGACATATTGTCATGAACAGTAGCTCCAACGATCACTTTCCATCCTACCCACATGGCAGCATAGTCCCTTGTACGCGGATGCGATTTGTGCTTCATACTGATCTTCTGCGCCACGTCTGGGCTACATAACTCCCATACAGACTCCTTTATAGTCCCATGCCCTCTTCCAACTACTTGGAACACTGAGACTATACTTCCTACAGATACTCAGGTGGTCACACTCTCAGTGCGGGGTCTCAATTTTCCTACTAGCCCGAGCTGCAAGCATCCTTCAAGTACCCTTGTGTTGGAGAGGTAAATCCCCTCTACGGATAGAGGCGATCCCTACTAGCCCAGAACGGGTCTAGCAACAATCAATCAATGCTACTCTGCAAGTTCCTAGTTGCAATTAACAAGTGGGTAAAGAACACCTACTTGGATTCCAGCGCTATGTTTGATGAAGAGATGGTCCTCTCGCTCCTTCGCTCCAGCCGATCACAATCCTCCACTATCCTCGTGGGTGGACACCTGCACAAGCAAAGAGAAGACAAACACAAGCGTAAAATCTACTAAAAACAACTACACATCAGTCAGAAAGGATGTAATTCACATTAATCATTCATAAGACAAATGAGAATGGAACCATAACAGTAGTCATCTATCTTTTATTAATCAGAAATAGAGTAAGGTACAACCAAAGTTCTGACGCTGAGTCCTTCTCTAGAGGGTCCAGCCAGCATGTCTCATCAGCATTCACCTTTGAAGGTAGATCTTCCAAGTCAAAGAGGTCTCTCTCTCACACAAGGCAACAAACTCATAACCTTCCTTAAGCTCCAAAGCAATCCTCACACACAACACACCAAATGCCTACAAAGAGCAGCACTAATGCACTATGAATTCCTCTATGTCAAAGTCTATATGTTCAAAAACTAGCTGCTCATGGCAATGGTGGAGGCTTATATAGGAGAAGGAGTCTCCATGAATAATGAAAGGATGAGCTTTCCCCCAAGAAAAGTGGGTGACCAGGCGAACAGACATGCCAGAGAAAGGATGGCGACCTTTACAAAGCTAACAACCAAGTATGGAGTCATCTGGAAGGCTGGCTGTTAGAACAAACTCGCCCAAACAGGATCAGCGCGGGTGCAAAACTGGGCTGGCGCGCTGACATCGCATCTCAATTACAGAAGAGGTCTGGTCAGCGTGATATAATACAAGCGGAGGGTGCGCTGTTTATGAAATCCGACCAGCGCGGAAAACCCGTGTGCTTCCGCGCTGGCAGCGCACCAGTTACACTATCATCTGCCAGTCAGCACGGTTATTTTAATAACAGTCGCGATGATCCAATAAACTTAGGCAAAGAGGGTTTTTTGGCCATTTCAGAGAGCATGAGCATGATGGATTTGATTTTATGACACAGTAGGGAGACTGACAAGGTGACAGTGACATTTTACTGTGTAACAATTGCCAAGGCCAAGTATAAGAAAGGTGAGATAAAAGGAAAAAAATAATTATTGATTCTTTGAAAGATCATTTGCTTACTTACGTTGCAAAGTTAAAGAAGTCTAAGGACATATATGATAAGCTAGTCGGGACGTATGAGGTCAATAGTTTGAACCATATTCTCTCCTTGAAGAATGAACTCAAGGACATAAAAATGAACAAGGAGGAGACTATCTAGTCATATTTGATGATGATATACCAACTAAGGGATCATTTACAGACTAATGGAGAATCTATGTCTGATAGAGAGATGGTACTCATTGCACTTCAAGGTCTTCCTCCAATATGGGAGACATTCATTACAACTATTAGCAACAATGACGAATTCCCGACATTTGATGAAATGGTTGGCAAGTGTAGTCAAGAAGAAACTGGGATGATCTATAGAGGGAGGATTCAAAAGCATGAAGAAGGAGAGCCCTATGCATTTATTTCTCAAGACAAGAAGAGGAAAGGAAAATGAGGTCCATCTAATTCAAGAAATCCTGGTATAGCATCCAAGGACCCTAATAGATGATCAGGAAGGGATAAGGATATGTCGAAAGTTGAATGCTATAATTATCACAAGTATGGTCCCTATGCTATAATTGAAGGACTCTATAGAGTTAATGGAAGACCAATGCGAGCACTAGCACATGATAATAATAATCAAATTGAGTTGACATCAAAGGTTTGCTCATCTTCACTATGAAGCCCTGCCTAAAGTAAGGAGGATGGTTTCTAAAATGCATGAGGTTTAATCTAACCATCATGGAGTATGTCTAGGATGTTCCAGTGGAAAGAAGTTGAGGGTACCATTCCCTTCTAGCAAATGCAGGACCAATGATATTCTACAACTCATACATTCTAATTTAAGTGCACCCATGCCGATAAATAGTTGGGTGGCTATCTATATTATATAATATTTGTGGATGACTTCTCCCAAAATAAATGGCTATTATAATTGAAGCACAAGGATGAAGCATTTGACATGTTCAAATATTTCAAGGCACTGATATAGAATTAAACAGGGAAAATAATCAAGGTCTTTACGTTTGATAATGGTGGAGAATACACTTCTAATGAGTTCGTTGAATTCTGCAAGAAGTCTAGAATGAAGAAGAAGATCATTGTACCTTATAATCCCGAGCACAAAGGGGTGGTTGAAAGAAAGAATAAGACCATCATGGAAGTTTCCCAAGCCATGTTGAATCAAAAGTTACTGAAGTTCCTCTAGGAAGAAGCCACTAATATAATGGTCTATGTTCAAAACATGACTCCTCATCAAGCCTTGGGTGACAAGACTCCCAAAGAAGTTTTCACAAGTATCAAGTGCGTTGTTGGTCATTTGAGAATCTTTGGATGCCTATATAATTTCATGTGCCCAAGGACAAGAGGAACAAGTTAGAAACCACTAAAAAGAAAGGTACGTTTATTCGATATTGTGATAATTCTAAAGCCTTTAAAATATATTTGTATGGTCAAAGGAATATCGATTTAAGCAAGGATGTGACTTTCGATGAAGAGGTTTCCCTTGGAAAATCAAGCTGGGATATTCCTCCTCCTCCACCTATTGGAAAGAAGGATGATGGCATGGATCTACTAGAAGGTCCTTCTGCGTCTGAACCTAAGAAAGATGTTTGTAATGATCCCATGGAATGTATGGACCCCTTAGATCATCCTCCATGGATCCCAATGCTAGGAAGATACCAGTTTGGCTTCGTGATATTTTACAAGGTGATGAAAGACACACTACTGCTTGAGGATTCTTTAGAGAGATTATGAATCCATGCCGAAACTGTTGAAAATTGCAACAAGAAATGTTAAAAATAGCATATAGAAATTCCAATTTAGTTTGTCCTTGAATTAAATTGGGAATTAAATCGAAATTCTATTCTCATAGCAACTTGTAATAGTTAATTAAGTTAAATTGACTTAATTGACTTAGGAAATTCAAGTTAGAAGTTTATCTAGAGTCATGTAGAGTGATCCTTAAATTTTAGGGGCCCGGGTTGAGTTCTTTTGAGTTGTAATTAAATAACTCAGTCTAACTGAGTTATAGTAAGTACTAGTTCTAATTGTTGGAGGAATTAGTAGAGGTCTAGTAGTGGAGTAGTGCACCAGTGCATCACCAGTACCACACCAATTAACTGAAGATTCACTCGTAAATAACTCATGCAGGTCAGTTCAATTCAGAGAGTTAGATTATACTTGTGCAAGGATTGTTCTAATGTGAACAAGCATTGTATTTTCTTCTCAGGTCTTCTGGTTAATGCAATATAGATATTCAGGGTTTTGAGCAGTGGATTTCCCCAGAGAAATACTATGTTATGTGTGATTGATATTCTTCCTCTTTCTACTTATTGTTTTCATCGATAATTTTTGGTTTCCACTGAGAAGAGTAGAGTAGATTATTGTCTTGTGTTTTAGTATATCACATGAGCTATTGAATCTATAGTAAAAATATACATGGTATTGGAGCAGAAGGCAGTATAGAAGAGGAGAATTCA
Source organism: Pinus taeda (assembly GCA_000404065.3). Classification (NCBI taxonomy): domain Eukaryota; kingdom Viridiplantae; phylum Streptophyta; class Pinopsida; order Pinales; family Pinaceae; genus Pinus; species Pinus taeda. The sequence continues at coordinate 11,693 of APFE030070458.1, read as the reverse complement.
AGTTTGTTTTGCAGGTGAAAATTGAATTTGAAAGTTCATACTTCAGAGTCGGTAATATGGATTTCTATGGTTTGAGACTTGACTATGCCTTGGATGGAAGATCAAATTACATAGCTTGGAAGGACAGGATGGAGGCAGTGCTGGAAGACAATGGCCTCAATGAATTCATAGATAATGACAATCATAAGCCTCCAACATCGGATGCTAAAGATCTGGTTGAATGGATAAAATGTTTGGAAAAAGTGAGAAGGATTATCTTGGAGGGAGTTCGAGACCACATTATCTCGAGTCTCCATGGAAAGGATACTCCATACTCAATGTGGAAGGCATTGATGTACCTGTTTTAGAATAACAGTGACCATAGGAAGTTGTCACTAAAGGACAAACTCAGAAATATCAAGATGGAGAAGGGCGACTCAATTTCGAATTACTTGACCAAGTTCACTCATTGTTGTGATGAGCTTGGAAGTGTCAGGATTATTGTTGCTAAGGACAATATAGTGAGCCTAGCTCTTCTAGGACTTCCCAAGAGTTGGCACAGTTATTAGGACTCTATCAATGGGAGGGAGAAGCTACCAAATTGAGAACGAATGTGGTCAGATTTGGTACAAGGAGAGTTTCGACAGAACACCAGATATGGGACCTCTTCTAAATAAGTGGAAGAGGACTTTGCATTAGTCAGCAAAGGAAATAAAACCAAGGGAAATATGTCCCAAGGATAGGAAAGTGGAAAGAATATGGACTTGTCGAAAGTAAAGTGTTTTCACTGTCACGAGCATGGGCACTATGCCATGGATTTCCCACAAAAGAAACCAAGCAAGAAGGAGTTAGTAGTAGTGACAACAGGTGGAGCTCTAGCTTCACAATTCGAACTTGATCTCATTCTCATTGCATGCAGGGCCAACACTGTAATGGGAAGCATGTGGTATCTCAATAAAAGTGCCTCGTTCCATATGACGGGGAATAGAGATCTTTTCAGTGATTGTGAGGAGAAAGACATCAAGAAGAAAATAGAGTTTGGATATGATGGGGGGTATAGTGCTACTCGGATCGGTACAATCACCTTTTAGAGGGAGTCTGACTCCCCTCTCAGAATCACAGATGTGATGTATGTTCCTGGACTAAAGAAGAATCTTGTTTTCGTCGCAGTATTGGAAAACCATGGCTATGATATTATTTTTAGTAAGGGAAAGGTTTTCCTTAGACACATTGCCATGGATAGGTGAAATGGATCGGTGTAAGAGTCAAGAACCTGTATGCTCTTGAGGTATAATATGCATGCAAAGCCTTGAGGAGCAAGTCAAAGGTTAGAGACTTGGTGGTTGAGAGGGAGAGTGAATTACCTCTCAACATGCAGCCCCAGAAGAAGCTTTAGGAAATTGTGGAGCAACCACAATTAGAGAAGTAAAGAGGAGACCGAGTGGAGATATCCACTAAAGCAGAGAAGAAGCCGCCTCAAAAAGTTGTGGAGCAGCCACAATGGAGAAGAAAAGAGGAGACCAAGTGGAGGCATCCACTCAAGCAAAGACCTCTAGTAGGGGGAAATTTTGAGCCAAGTGGGAAGAGGGAGCACATGCAGCCATACCTCCAAGTGAGAGGTGGAGTGATGTGAAGTGATAGTCCCAAGAGGGCAGAAATTGGGCAGGGTTCATTGAGAGGTTTTGTCTCTTGGATCATACCTTGCTACAGGAGCCCACAATACACAGTAGTAGGATGGATTAGTGGCAGTTGATGCAGTCAGATATCAAAGTGATAGAGGCAGAGGCTAGAAACAAACATATACTGGAGAGCGCAAAGTAGAGTTGATAGCAGTGTACATAGGCAGAGTCAGCAGAAGTGCAAAGTTTTTAGTCGACATAGGTAGAGCTAGTAGCAGTTAGAGACTTTAATGACAGATGTATCATATTGATTCAAGTTGGATGATTTTTTGTTGCGGATGTTGTAGTAGCAACAACAATAGTGACAAGAGTTGCATGCAAAACATTCCAAAGGTTCAGGATCAGGATATAGTTGAATTCCTTTCTTGTTGAGAGGGAGTGTTGAAAACTATAACAAGAAATGTTAAAAATAGCATCTAGAAATTCCAATCTAATTTGTCCTTGAATTAAATTGGGAATTAAATCAAAACTCTTCTCAGAGCAACTTGTAATAATTAAATAAGTTAAATTGACTTAATTGACTTAGGAAATTCAAGTTGGAAGTCTATCTAGAGTCATGTAGAGTGATCCCTAAGTTTTAGGGGCCCAGGTTGAGATTTTTTGAGTTGTAATTAGATAACTCAGTCTAACTGAGTTATATTAAGTTAAACTAGTTCTAACTGTTGGAGGAACTAGTAGAGGTCTAGTAGTGGAGTAGTGCACCAGTGCATCTCCAGTACCAAACCAGTTAACTGAAGATTCACCCATAAATAACTCATGCATGTTATTTCAGATGAAGACCCAGTTGAGATTAGAGTTCAGGGATAGTGTACTATCGGTTGTATAATTTTCTGAGTTGTACAAATGGTGCATGAAATCAATTGAGGACCTATGTTTGGATTTCACAGTTATGGAGAGTGGATTTCCCATTAAAAATGGGTTGATTCCTCTAGGAATTGCGCAAGGAAGTAGGAGCTTGGAAGGCTAGTAAATTAGCTAAGTGTTGGCCAGAGTCAGCCTAAGAAGTAGAGAGTTAGATTATACTTGTGTAGGGATTGTTCTAGTGTGAACAAGCATTGTATTTTCTTCTCAGATCTTTTGGTTAATGCAAAATAGATGGTCGAGGTTTTGGGCAATTGATTTCCCTAGAAATATTGTTTTATGTGTGATTGTTCTTCCTCTTTCTACTTATTGTTTTCATCGATCATTTTTGGTTTATGCTGAGAAGAGTAGAGTAAATTCTTGTCTTGTGTTTTAGTATATCACATGAGTTGTTGAACCTATAGTAAAAATCTACAAATACCAGAGATATGTTGTAGCTATGAGCACCATCATACAGGTTGAGTCTCCCACTTTTGAAGAAGCAGTGAAAGAGCAAGTTTGGAAAGATGTTATGGCTGAAGAATATGAATCTATAATAAAAAATGGTGTGTGGGAAGTTATTATTAGACCTAAAGGAAAGTTTGTTGTGACTTCTAAATGGCTATACAAAATCAAGCATGGAGCATATGGAAGTATCAAGAAATATAAGTTTAGGTTTGTGGCTAGAGGTTTCTTCCAAAAGAGGGAGAAGATTGTGATGATATATTTGCACCTGTTTCATGTTATACTACTATTCGATCTATTGTTTCCCTTGTTACGAGTAAAAGATGGACTCTTCACCATATGGATGTGATTGTGTTTCTTCATGGCATATTATAAGAAGAAGTATATGTTGAAAAACCACAGGGTTTCGAAGTACATGACAAGAATACTCACGTTTGCAATTTGAAGAAGGCACTTTATGGATTGAAGCAAGCCCCTAGAGCCTAGTATGCCCATATTGATAGCTACCTGGTGAAGCTTGGACTCACAAGAAGCAATGTCGACCCGAACCTCTACTTCAAAGTGGTCCAAGGTATGCCCATTATTTTGGTTTTGTATGTTGATGACTTATTCTTGACAGGTGGTGAGCCTCTGATCCTTGAGTGCAAGAGGGATTTGGCCTCTGAATTTGAAAGGAAAGATCTAATAGTGACTCATTGTTTCCCGAGCTTAGAGGTGTGGTGAAGGCTCAGTGAAATTTTCCTTTCACAAGGGAAATAAGCTGTGAAATTGTTGGAAAGGTTTGGAATGGTGGAATGTAAATATATGGCCACACTGACAGAGATGAAATTCAAGAAGTTATGTGGAGATGTTGCAAGACCTGACTTGGTGAATCCCTCTGAGTATCGACAATTAATTAGGGAATTGATGTTTCTTGTTAACACCCATCTGGACATATGTTTTGCAATTAATACTCTGAGTCAATTTATGACTCAGCCTCTTCATGCACATTGGGTTGTTGCTAATCATGTGTTGATATATTTGTATAGGACAATTAATATTGGTATGAGGTACACTATTGGATATGTGATACTTCATGGGTACACTGATGCTAATTGGGTCAGAAATTTTATTGATGGGAAGAGCACATTAGGATGTTGTTTTAGTCATGGGTTTGCCATGATATCTTGGATGATCAGGAAGCAAAAATTCATTGCCCTTAGTATTGTCAATGCTGAGTATATTATTGCTAGCATGGTGAGTTACGAGGTTTTGTGGTGGAGGAATCTCTTTGGAGAGTTGTTTGAGTAGGTTTTGGATACGACAATGATATATTGTGATAACAAGAGTGTGATTTGATTTGTAGAGAATCTCATGTTTCATGACAAGTCCAAGCATATTAAGATCATGTATCGCTATATTCGATACATGGTGCAGAGAGGAGCCATAAGACTCAATCAAATTTTGATTGATAAGCAGGTAGTAGATATTCTTACCAAGGCTTTATCGAAAGGGAAGTTGTTGGTCTTCAAAGAGTATCTTGGATTGATGGATGTGACCCTCTCAAGAAAGGGTCTCGATTGATCTAGGACACTGTGTTATGCTCTTCCCCTTATTTAAGCTCACAAGGACAGGAATTGAGCCAAAGCGATTCCAGGGTTTAGGGATCTCTATACAATAGGATATTTTTGATCCTTACCCCTTGCGGTATGTTGTATCTTGCCTATTTTCACCATAGGATGTGTACGATCCTTGTCATTTATGGCAAGTTGGATATCTCCCCCTATCATGTTTGGACTAGATAGAGTATACCCCAGTATGCATCCTACCCACAAGCTGGGTTTGTTGACATTGCCACCCATCTGACCAATGGGTGAGGATACTTGAGATGGTTGAGATCCGTTCCTATCATGGCAAGTGGTATCTCGCTCAAGTGATGGGATGCAAATGTTCTAACACTTGACTCTTGAGAGTCAAAGTGGGAAGATTGACAAATAATGGGATGGATGTGATCCTTACCTCTCATGGTATGTTGTATCTCACCCATTGTCATTGGACGATAAGATGGATGTGATCCTTACCTCGTGGCAAGTAGTATCTCACCTATTTTTGTGAGACAATAGGATGGTTGTGATCCTTGCCTAGTAAGTTGTATCTCTCCTATTGTCATTAGATATAGGGTGGTAGATTGATCTCCCTTATGATGATTCTTCTTCTTTAGATTCGAGAGTGTTCAAGAAATGAGTAGGGATGAGCATAGATGAGCACATATGAGATATGCCATGATACAATGATGATGATGACAAGACTTTTGAGATGAGATTCATGATGCAACTAGAAATTTATCCATAGTGGAGAGAGAGTGTTGATTTGGAAGCTAAGGCACAAATCCCTTCCATTGGGAAGTCCTCCTCATCTACATAAACCCCTCCTATCCATTGGAAGAATTTAATTTGGTCAAGGAAAAATATTAGTTTTAAGGTTAAATCCACAAGTAAACAAAAGTACAAGTCGACTTGGGCAAGCTAATTTGACCCTTGAGACACATATAAATAGACCTAATGTCACATCAATTTGGAGCATCATCACATCATTCATATCTTCTCTTCTATAGTTTGTATGGATTTGAAATTGCAATTCCAAGGCCACACTTGTGAAGGAGAGAGAAGGAGGATCTATTGACCATTGTTGACTTCCTGTTTGGGAATTTTTGACTAGCCTTTGACTTGGATTCGTTTTGGATATTTTGACTTGGGTTGACCAAATTTCTGATTTGTTTGGGAGGCAAAATTGATTGAAGGATTTCCCAAACTTTTTAGGGCACTTTGACTAGGTTTGATAGAAATTATAGGGCTAGGGTTTCCATAGGTGAAAGGTTGACTTTGACTAGATTTGAAGGCATTGTTTTGTGTTGTTTTTACACAACATTAGAGAATCTAGGTTAGGGTCTTAAAATATCTGACACAACCCACTAAAATTCCACAAGAACTACATTTAAGAGTGGAATGCGTACACAATAAATCAATTAGTGCACAAATAAACAACTTTTACAATTTTTTCAACAACCCAACTTCGTTATATTATAAATTTATAATACAAATGTTTAGGGCTCCTGTACCAAGGATCATGGCCCTCATATATCATTGATACAAGAAAACTAACTAGGGTTTGGTGTCAACAACTATTACCACCAATCTACCCTGAACAAGATACCACTGACCTACTAGCTTATGTAGTGCACCTCACAACTCCACTTGGTTGTACCCTGAACATATCTACTGGTCCTTCTGCTCCCAATTTGCAGCAACACCAATATGCCTCTATCAATGAATCCTACTCCTTTAGGTCACTAAACATAGCTCACCAATTTTCCCTCTAGATGTTCATTAGTCAGTCAATGAATCCAACACATAGGATCTTCTTTTGAGTTGTTCACAACTCCATTTGTTCATAACTCCGTCCGTTCACAACTCCTAGTGATCCAGGTGGATATTGGTGGCCACCTGCCAAGTCCACCTGGACCCCCACCATTCTCTTTCTCAGCATTTTCAGTTTCCTTAATTGTAGCACAACTTACTATTTTTAGCAGTTTTTCGGGTCCTGAACTTCCGGAGCCGTTTTGAGGCGCTAAACGACGTTTTTTGGGATCCCAGGGGCAACAGGGGTCCATGGAACATGGACCGTGTTGCCATTCCAACAAAGATAGTGCTCGAATAGATCTTTCTAATGAGCTATTGTACGCGTCAAACGGAGATCATATGCTAAAGTTACGACCCCGGGAAGTTGATGTACCAACTTACCCCCAAACGGGGCCCACAGTTTGGCGTTTCATCTCCTAGGGTTAGGTTTTGGAATGTTAAGGGTTTTTCATTGTTTCTCAACAATAAATAGGCCTTCGAGCCTCATTGTAACACAGTTCAGAGGCATGTAGCCATCACATCTCTTCTCAGAGATAAGCTACCATCGCCCTAGCTAGTCTATTTCCATTTCTGATTGTAAGCATATTTTAGTAGTTTCCATTAATGAAATGAAGTATTATTTCCGCTGCATATTTGTGTATATGGTTATCTCTGTAATCTGTTGCGTTCCTGTTTAAATCCGGATCATTCTCTCAATACCATGGTCCAAAACCATGTCGAGCAAAAACCTTGGACCCAATACCTGGGGTCGTTACTTCGGACCAAATACCATGACCAATACCACGGACCAATACCATGGTTTCCGACATGTACACGCCTTTCCTTCTGAGAACCTGCGTATGTACGTATACACTCTTTTTACTCCGATTACCAGCGTATATACGCACTTTTATCACGGTCAACCTGCGTATATATCTCTTTTGATCTTCTGCACTAGATTACATTGCCATCACCTGTATCAAACCTCTGAGTGAGTTGCCATCAAGGACAACGCCTGAATCATAATGCCAACAAGCCCTTCATAGAGACAAAGAGTCCATCCATTGTAACAAGACCTTTGTTTTCTCATTCACCACAAAGCTTCATGAGAATGAATATTAGTGTTTAGCTTAGAATTCATAATTATGACAACATTGGTGCAACATAAATTACAAATCAACTCTCTTGAAATAGAGTGTAAGATGCTCAACAACCTGGCCCAAAATTTGAGCAAAAGCAATCAATCAACAACCTCAAGTTTGAAGATGTCCACTAATTATATACATCTATATGTTAAGAGGAACATTATACACCATATGCTTGATGACATGGACATTGGCAATTAGGAACCAAAACCAACATGTTTGGGGCTAGAAGAGGCACAACACTATCATTTTTCTCATGAAAATATTATAGATTGCAAAGTAGTTTGTATATTATAATTTTTTAAAGAAAACATATTAGTGAGAATACCTACGATGTTATTCCTTAAGAACTTTATAAATGTGGTAGATAATGAGCTAGATTTTTGTATTTGAAAGTCAAGGCTATCGGATTTTGTAACCTTGTTGCCTAGCCTCGTCTACAACCTTTTATAAAATCATTTTTCTACCATTTTTATTTAAAATATATAAATATATATATCATAAAAGATGGATTATAAAAACTAATTTGAACAAATTTGATGAACATGTGCAGTAATTGGAGAAAAAACTACCTTAAAGTCATTAAGGTTATGTGGACTCTTAGTGTGAAGAGAGGATTAAGACATTGTTTATGCATGAAAAATAGAGGTTATAACCATAAAAAGTGTGCCCCACATGGAGGAGAATAAGCTAGAGACATGCATTAAGATGAAAATATTGGAAATTGATAACCTTGCAATAATTCAATAGTAATATCCATGCCCATATGCAACAGAATAGTTACTTAAATGAGAAGATGTAGTTGAAGATGCCACTTTGCAACTTAAAATGTGAAGTTGTGAGTGAGAATTAGTTACCAGTTTAATTGTCTTACCTCATCCCACTATAGTTCAACCACAGAGACCATCGCATTACATCAACTCTCGTATGCATCATGATGAAATCAACCTGTACTTTGTGTCTAGGCCAACCAGGGACACATCACTCCTTTCCCATCAAGCGTCTAAAGTCGAACTCTGTTGTGCTTTGTGTCCATGGTCAATTGCAGAGACCATCACATTACATCAACTCTCGTATGCATCCTGACGAAATCAACCTTTGCTTTGTGTCTAGGCCAACCAGGGACACATCACTCCTCTCCGCCAAGTGTTTTAAGTCGAACTTTGTTGTGCTCTGCATCCACGACCAACCGCAAAGACCATCACATTACCCCAACTCTCGTATGTATATCGACGAAATCAACCTCTACTTCATGTCCAGGCCAACCAGGGACACATCACCCCTCTCTCACCAAGCGTCCAAACTTACCTGAATCACATTTAATGAAGGGCAGGTATTATATTTGTTTCATTTTTTTTTTGAATTTATGTTGTTTGTGATTTATGCCCCTTTTTCTTCAAAATAGTCGTTTGGCTTTTCTAACCCATGGCTTCCAATAACAACATGAATTCAAATTTTGAGAATGACACAAGTGACCATTCACTTGGCACTAACATGAAAAACATAATTTATTTTAAGACGAATAATTAACCTAAGCTAAATAAATAAACAAGAATAATAGTTGCAATGCAACATAGTATCTGCCTACCTTTATCGTTAATTAATTGATTAAACGTATGAATTTTTGTCTTGGAACATCCTTCCTTTGCACAACTTCGTCCACATAGACACCAATACAAAGCTTTCCGCATAATGAAAGCTCTTCGCACACGTTGCCTTCGCACATGCCTCTCCTGCACAATTACTTCTACATGCAATAATGCCTTCCAATCAGTCATTGACATTCAATGATGTTATTAATTGATATGGGTCATAGATGTCGTGGGGAGGAAGCATTCATTGTGAAATATGTCCCTAACAAATAATTAAAGAAAATATTTGTATATTTACTATTTTAACATTCATTACATTTAACGTTATTAAATAATCGTCGTACGCTTTTAAATATGTGTGAAAAGACGGTGTGTGCGGAAAGATGATGTGTGTGAAGAAAAACATAAATCTTTGCACTCAAACACCTCCGCACTTTGACAAAGCATTATTTCTCATACAATTTACGAATCTTTGCTTGCGTAGTTTATAGCCTAAATGCCCTAGCTAGCAGGATCACTCGGAAAAATAAAATAAGGTCTTGCAACCCTCAAATCGCTTTACGGAGCCTTCGTATTTTAGCAAAATAAGTCTTCATTGTTTGAACCCATGACCTCGATAAAGGCACCAGGCATATAATAATAACAACCTTGTCCAGTCCTACAAACACAAGTTATGGGGATGATGGGATTTTTAGAGCTTCGAACAATACAAAGATGATAGATGCCGAAGTTTAATTATTGTGAGTGTTTTTTTAACATTTTACACATTTTGATACACATTTAGTTAAATTTCATTAATGATATGGAAAAGTTATTGCTTGGTGCTTTATCAATTATACAATAACACGTAGGCACACATTATATATATATATAAATATATAGTATATATAATATATATATATATATATATATATATATATATATAATGGGGTGAGTGAGGGCACTGTTGACACACATTTGCAGAGATGTTAAGAGAGAAAATGCAAGAAATTAATGTGCAAAAAATTGTTAAGAAAATACAGAAAATAAAGAACAATATCATGATGAACATTTTATGGAGCAAAGAAAAATGAATTCCTTCTTAGCTTTAAAAACAAATGATAGATTCCAATTTGAAGGTAAAAGTGGGAAAGATGAACATGTGCTATCACCTTACCTCTACAGGGATTTTTTTCGATAAAATAATTGTTAAAAGCGGTCTTGAGCATCAATTTATGCGATGCTAGTGCCAAATTTATGAGACATTTTAGTTGAATCTTCCCATAGAAGAATATGGTAGGAAGATAAACTAAGCTTCTAGTTTCCTTTAGAGATTTAGTAAGGCTTAAATATCTTGATTTAAATGTTTTCTTTAATTTAAGCATGTCGAGCAGAAGTTTGGAAACACCAACGTGCTTGAGTACATAGATCTCACGAGTTGTGACAAAATTGAAGTATTGCCTTCTCAAGTTGCACATCAACTGACCCTGGAAAAGTTATATTTGGAACTTATAAACTTAAAAGAATCGCCAAGTGCCATTGGACAACCTTGCGGTTTGGAAGAGATCATATTGAAAACCCCTTTCCTGGAGACGCTGCCAAATTTGCTTGGGCGTGACCTAATGAGGCTGAAGTATTTGATGCTGACGAATTGCAAGAAACTGAAGCGTTTGTCAGAGTTAGTTGGACTGTTGAAGTAGTGTGTGAATATTTGCTTGTGCGGAGGAATGCCTCGCATAATTAACTTCCTATGCATAGCTAGAGCAACCCGAAGTGAGTGTGGAGTGTGGAAGTGTGTACACGATTCTCGGAATGTGGCCTCCACTTGAGTTTGTCTCTCCTGCAACTAGAGTAAACTCAATAGAGGTACTGAAGGCAACAATAAATGCAGTAAATTCAGTTGTGGAAGATGTTTAGACGGTAAATGGTTCTATTTGTATTTTCCCTATAGGATTTGATGAGATGTCGCTCGTCTTTTGCTCGAGTTCCTTTAGCTCTCTAGACAAGCTTGAGGATCTTGTAGAGACAGAGATTACAATTTGACATATGCATGTTGATGTGGTATAGTCGGAGTGTGGATGAGTCGTTTCTTGCTTTTCATATTGTTGTGTTGGTTTTCATTTCGAAAACAGGTGCTCCTTTCTTACTGGTTCATCAATTGATTTTTCGTATTGTAATTCATGGTCGTCCGAAAAAGATAACTATTGTTTATTTTCCTATAGGCATCGTAGTTACTAAATTCTAATTGAACAACGTTCCAATTCGAGGTGTTATGTACTCTTCTGTTCTAACGAATGAATGAGACTCTGTTATAGCTCCAAATCTCACTATTATGGTTGTGATGCTGCACTCATGGCCTAGGGCAACCCCTCCTTCTAGACCTAGTCTCAAATTTAAAAAACAATGTTTTATTCCTTGTACGCGACATTGCCCTGAGTTAAACGCTTGTATATGCGGGTAGGCATATACCCAACCTGCGTATATGTATTAAAACACTTAAAAAATATTAAACTCCTTATTTTCGGGCGGAGATCATGGGTTTTACCTGCTGATCACCTATTAGTGCCCGTGGCCCAACTGTTCCCAACCAACTCCCAACTAAAAAACTACTTTGGGAGAGGTATAAAAAGACCTCAA
>APFE030070452.1:0-14389 GCA_000404065.3 Pinus taeda | reverse complement strand
AAGAAGGAATGTAGATGATGTCAAGGATGCGAGAAGCAATGGTTATCATCAAAGGATCTCAAGGCAGAAAGACTTCAGAAGTACATCAAGGAAATCTCCATCTCCCATGTACCAAAGTTTATTTCTTGGTTATTGTTATGCTTGTACAAAATTTGGACACATGGAAAACTATTGTAGGGCATATCATAAAGATAGATAATATGGTCCCCAACAATCTCTGAGGAACAATTTTGCAAGAAAAAGTCATGAATTCTTATTCATGAACAACATAGAATCTTCAAGTGTCATAAAATTGGTCATATGGCACATAATTGTAACTTGACTTGGGCACCTACTCAAGCTAGAACTATGCCAGATAAGAAAGTTACACAAGTATGGAGAAGGAAGAAAATACAATTCGAAAGTCCCTTGAACTCTCCAGCCAACAACACATGTTGTTGACCTGATCTTTGACAATTTAAGAATTTGATGGGGAGACTCTGCCAAAAGGAAGATCATGCATACATTTAGGGGGAGCTTATGATGATTAAGCATTCTTGCAGAAGCCACCTATGAATGGGGCTTATGTAATCCTTGATGAGCTATATTAACAATAATTCTTTGATGGATGATTTTCTCAGGAACACTCCTTTGAAAGAACATGATCTCGTAACTATCCAATGGACTGTTGTTGAAGATGTTTTTCACTTGATCAGTAAGCAGAAATTGGAGCAGCAGAGAAGGCCATCTAATGCTAATAAGGAAAAGAACTATGTTGCTACTATTACAGAAGTTGAATGTCTCGACTTAGGGATATGATGGAAGAACAAGTAAATTATGGACACAAATAGAAGCAACCTTCAAACAAACAGATACATCTGGGAATGGATCTTGAAGCAAGAGTATTTGTCAATCAGTAGAAAGAATTTAAAAGACAGTCACAGATTGGATATCAAAATCTGCTAGTGGATATAACTTGCAAGAACACAAAAAAAGAGGGGGGGGGGGGCTCATCAAAAGGATTGTAGCAAGGAGAATGTTGTGTAGTCAAATATAACTCAAGTTGATACTGGTCACTTAGAAAAATAGCAACAGTGAGGCGCAACCTCTCACCATTTCATCCAAATGCAATGAAGTTGAAATGTTGGATGGCAGTGACTTAAGGAGAAGCACAAAGACACAAAGGAACTCGGATCTGAAGAGAGATAGCAAGAAAGACAATTTCACTGGGATTTTCTCTTGATTTGGACTATGAAGGCCTCTTAATCCTGACCGTGGAGACAATAGAATATGGATTGAAGAATAACAACTTGGACTTGAACACTTGGTGTGTGGCTATTTGAAATTTGTTTGGAAGCATTGAAGTGGAGCATCAAGCATTGTTGAAGCCATGATAAAGTAGTTTTTTTTTTAGACATGAAGAAGGGATAATGTGCTAGTTGATGATAAGGAATCAATCCTTCTATCTTGAGTAAAAAGAAGAGCACTATGACAGGGTGGTGAGCACTAGTATTGCAGCAATAATGCTGCAACTCCTGGGGCTTCCTACTTTACTTTTATCAACCCGGTAGTTCGTAACAAACTTGGAAGCGACAGTGTTGTATGCACAAGTAATAGCTCTTACTGCAGGCTGTCACTTGATCAGCTGACGCAAGTTCGCTAGGAGCTTAAGCCAAATTCTATGAGTTCTCAGAAGAAGCTTTGACTATGATAAAAGAAAACTAACCCTACAGGGGCTAATCCATTTGCAGAAAGAGAAGAAGAACTGAAATGTAACACAAACCCTAGCAAACCCTAACAAACCCTAGTTTAGCTATTAACCCTACTTTTGCAAGAAAAGAGATGAAAACTGAAGAAATGAATGCCATTGACTACTGAAAAGGTAAATTGCATTTATTCAAGCTACTTCTGAAAAGAAATGAGAAGAAAACATCTTTTTGTGCTTTTGAGTGTTTTTATGTGAAATTATTATGCTTGTGATTTATCTGGTTGTGATTGTGTAGAGGTTTGGTGGCAAAGGAAGATGGAGTTGGTTGTTGCAAAGGTGGAGGAAGGTGTGGAGAGGTCCTAAGAAGCCCCTAGTACCCTTCTGGAGACTTCCAAGTACCCTTCTAGAGACTTCCATAGCGATCTGACTTCGAAAAATCACTCACAGGATATTCTACAGGAGGTTGCAGGGGATCTACAAGAGGAGGTCGAGAGCTATTTTTTGAGTTTTGAAGGTGGAAAAATGATAGGAAAGGGGAACTAAAGGCTATATGAAGGTGTTGAGATGTCTAGAACTTGTCAAGGAAGATAAAAAACGAACGTGATGGTTGGATTTGTTCAAATGGCAAGAAAACAACTTTATGGAAAAAAACACAGAAATTAGGGCAGATTGGTGAAATGTTGTGAACACGTTGGGAAATATATGAGATGGGGGCTGGTACTGGTTGTTCTATGGGTGTATGGTGAGCTAAGATGTCTTGCAAGAGATCTGCACATTTATTTATCAAAACTAACCAAAGCAAGAACTAACTATACCATGAAAACAAAACTTTGTCTAGCTTGACCTAATTTTTGACCTACAAACAGAAAATGTTGAACAATAACCGATGAACACAAAGGCATGCAGAGAGATCTATGGGAAAAGAATAGAAAATTATCTAAGCAACTGAATCTAAACCAATATCAACTTTCCCCAATCAAGTTATCACACTAGCAATTGCATGGAAGAGAAAAATTTGTGTTTGTGGTGGCAACAATAGTGCCTTGAACTCAAATCACAGTCCCAGGAAGGGAGAAGGAGATCAGGGCTTGCTGTTGGCTTTTTTGAATCTTATTCTGTCACTATAGTGACTTACTTAAGCAACGTGAAACAAAAACAACTATACTAACCATCAAAAGCAACCTAATCTAACAAAGCAAAATGAATCTATGCAATAGAAATTAACTCATGAATGGAAGCAAAAACATATAAGTATACAGTAGGAGATGCTGGGCAGCTTGGGTTGGGCCCTAACCCAAGAGCTTCATCCCTCTGAAAGAGATCAGTGTTGGCTCAAAAACTGTTTCATCTTCATTATCAAAAATAACAGTTACATTACATAAACTGTTCTCAAAAAGGAACTTGAAAATAAGCTTAACACAATGGGAAGAAGTGGATAGGAAAGCGGGTTTCCATGATAAAGAGAAAGACATCACATCAAAGGCTTGGGATGTTAGGGAATCTGTTAGAGACATTAAGGATGAAGACTTAGATTAGTTGCTCAGAGGATGAGCAACCCATTCATCAGGGGGTGATGATGAGCCCCAGAAATGGGTAATTATATGGGCTCATTCGGCCTCTTATTTCGACTTAATCCACCATTCTCACTAGTTTGTTGCATGTTTTTGAATATATTTATGCTAATAGAGTGAATTGGGTTAGTCACTTTGCTATGTAGTCTAATGAATGTTTTATGCACATTTTTTGGACAATTTTGGATAAAGTCAAGGAATTTATGAGCAAATGGCAGCCCAAACTCAAGGAAAATAGGGAAGAGAATTTGTAGGGGGGTGTCTCCTTCATTTATGACCCCTTACCTCGAATCCTCCATTAGCAACTTGGAGCACAAAGGTCCACATTGATGATTCCAAGGGGCAGCCAAGAAAGTAAAGTAAGACTGTTGTTTATCTTCAGTTCTCGGAAGCCGAGTTCCTTGATTTTAGGAGGATTGTTGGAGGTCCCCATTTGTATAAATAAGGAGGCTTAGAGTCGTAGTAGGTTAGCCAGTTATTAGTATATTTTCGCACTTTTGTGCAGCATTAGGTTTAACTTATTTTCGAGTTCATTTTTTAGAATAGTTTATGTAATGTAACTACTATTTTTGATCATGAAGATGAACAGTTTTTGAGACAACACTGATCTCTTTCAGAGGGATGAAGCTCTTGGGTTAGGGCCCAACCCAACCTGCCCAACACCTCCTACTATGTACTTATATGTTTTTGCTTCAATTCATGAGTTAATTTCTGTTGCATAGATTCATCTTACTTAGATTAGGTTGTTTTTGATGGTTAGTATAGTTGTTTTTATTTCAAGTTTCTTAAGTAAGTTACTGCAGTGACAAAATAAGATTCAAAAAGGCCAAAAACAGACCCTGATCTCCTTTCTCCCTTCCTGGGACTATGATTTGAGGTCAAGGCATTACTGCTGCCACCAAAAACACAGTTTTTGCTCTTCCATGCAATTGCTAGTGTGATAACTTGATTTGGTACAGTTGATATTGGTTTAAATACAGTTGTTTAGATAATTTCCTGTTCTTTTCCCATATATCTCTTTGCATGCCTTTTTGTTCATCGGTTACTGTTCAACATTTTCTATTTGTAGGTCAAAGTTAGGTCAAGCTAGACAAAGTTTTGTTTTCATGGTATAGTTAGTTCTTGCTTTGGTCAGTTTTGACAAATAAATGTGCGAATTTCTTGCAGGACATCTCAGCTCACCATACACCCATAGAATAGCCAGCACCAGCCCCCCTCTCATAGATTTCCCAACTCATTCGCAACATTTTGCCAATCTGCCCTAATTTTTACCTTTTTTTCCATAAAGTTGCTTTCTTGCCATTTGAACAAATCTAACCATCACATCCGTTCTTGATCTTCCTTGGCAGGTTCTAGACACCTCAACACCTTCATATAGCCTTTAGTCCTTTCCTATATTTTTTCCACCTTCAAAACTCCAAAAATAGCTCTCAGCCTCCTCCTGTAGATCCTCTTGTACAGTGCGATAATTCTCCTGTAGAGCCCGATAAGCAGCAGGGTTTCGAAACTTGCAGAGAGCGATTGTTTCGAGGTTCTGAAGGTGGTAGGTGAGTTGTTGCAGTTGAGAAATCGTCGATGCAAAGGAAAACAAAGGTGGTGGAGGCTTCGACTGCGGCATACTTAAGCTTATGGCGGGTTCTGCGGTGACGAGGTGAAGTGGCAAGAAGGGTACATTATCCCCATCTGGACCGTTGGTCCCTAGTTCAGTGCCATTATGATACTTCATGCCGCCTACCTACAATCACTTCCATCATTCCCGTTATACGCTGCCACCACTACTTGTTTGAGTTTTTCTGCCCAAGTTGACTAAACACACGTGTCGATTGCATCCACTAAACATTGTTTGAATTGGATGAGGCTTGTTCAAACTGGACGAGGGTGGCCAGTTAGCTAGCCATCGATTTCATTTAATCGTGACCATCTCAATGGTTCATGTAGTTCCTAAATCATATTCATGCAACAGAGAAACGAGTTTAGCCACTTACTTGTTAGTCGCCACCGTGCTTTGCATGTTCAGACTTTGGCACTTTGTTCTTGGATTGTTGTTGTTGTTGGCACTCGTGGCTTCTGAACTGGTGGCTTGGATACCTCATGTTGGTGTTCTTTGATCAGGAACGACTTCTTGCACGTTGTATACACCTGTGGCTGCACTGACCTTGCCTCTGGAGCTTTTTTTTTTAAAGGGATCAGTTGTTACAGGAATCCTGCAGGATTTCCTGTAACTACTTCTCCCTCCAAAATTTCTGGCTGAGGTTTGAGCAAGGGCTGAAAAGATAGCTGAGGAAGGTTCTGAAGAAAAGGAAAAGTAGTTGGTATGCACCAGGTAAGAAACAAGTTAAGAATATTGTTGTTTATTCTTCATTTTTTTTTAAACAAAATAAATAGGATTTATGTGTTTTCTTCTGCGGGGAGGAAAGAAGCGAGTGGAAATGTAGTGGTGCAGGGATGGAATGGAGAGTTAGGAGGATGAATGGTGGCAGGGAGGTCCACAAGCCTTTTGGACAAATTTCTAGCCATCTAATTCTTTTCTGAACTTGATTTCAAGCCCTCTATGGTTTCTACATGGGCCTCCTGTAGAATGCACAGAGCTTCCTGTAGGATTATAGGAATAGATTCAGCATAAATCACATAAAAAATACCTTTGTCGACGTGTTTCGAACCAACTAGTGTGGTTCATCGTCAGGACAAGTTGAAGAAACAGATCCGGCCTAGCATGTTAAATAGACTGAGCAGAGACTCCAACGGCTAAATAACGACTAAATTTGACTCTAGGACCCCGGTCAAAATTATTTTAATAAATTTTATATTATTATTTATAATATTAAGATTAATGATTATTATTCTATTTCTGGAAATAAGTAACATTAGGTAAAATTGATAAATGTGTGAATAGCATCAAACTTAATTTAAATTAGAATAATAACCATAGGTTGTTAACAAAATCATTCCAATGGTTATTAAATTTATTATTGTTTGATATTTTCTTTATGAATAGAATAAAAATAATAAAAATGATTTATTTAATAATTTGCATTCTTAGTCAAACCTAATAATAATAATAGGTGGTTAGGATGAAAATAAATGAATAATAATAATATTAGGAAAAAATAAATATATCATTTTAATGGTAAATTCAAAACTAAATTATTCATTTATTAAATTAAATATATATATGAAATAGTTTGTTAAGGTAAACGATGAGATTAATAATCTTGATGGTTAGTTTAAAAAGGTAAGTTAAATTGTTTATAAAATTTTTCTAATTATTATTGATGTTCTATCAAATTTTATCCGTTTATAAATTTATTTAATTTATTAATTATTCATACTATTATAAATACCAAGAAAAACTAAACTTTCATGGTTAGTTAGAAAGGTTAGTAAGATTGTTTATTAAATAATTAATTTATTTATTGAGGATAATTAGTATATATTATATATATATATATATATATATATATATATATATATATATTAATTATATATATATCTTATATATATTATATATATATATATATATGAATGCATTAAGTAGATGGATACTACTAATAATAATAATCCTAATAATAAAGCGGGAACTAATTATATAGGAAGGAATATAAATTTGTGAGCGATATATATCCATATATAATAGATAAGAATATACTATATGAACACTAACGAAAGGGATCAATCAGGAAGAGCGACAAAGAGATGCAGAAGGAGAAGGACAGGGAAAAAAAAAAAAACTGGGAAACCCTAGATCAAGGAGGAAAAGGAAGAAACATAAGGCATCAGGGGGAAAGAAGAAAGCACACCAGAAGAACACAGGGGCGGGGGGGGGGGGAGAAGAAACACTAAGAAGACAGTGCAGGGATCCAATATCTACCTACCTTCCAGCCATAATCTCTGTTGAGATTGTTAGGTCTTCTTTCAATTTCAATAGCTTCCCTTAACTTACGATGATGCAAAATTTCCAGAACAAGTGAGACCAGGGCCTGGGAAAAGACAATGGCCATGTCATTTTTTCTTCTGTAACCCTCCTGCAATCTGCAATGCATTCTAAAAAAGTTAGTTTTTTTCTTTTTTCTCTGTTTTTTCTTTTTTCATTTTTTCTCTCATTTTTTTTTGAGACAGTTGGGGCACCTCCAGGAGGTTTTCACCCTCACTGCCTGCCCTGGGCACCTCCAGGAGGTTTTCACCCTCACTGCCTGCCCTGGGCACCTCCAGGAGGTTTTCACACAGGGATATTTTATTCTCTTTTTTCTGTTTTTTTTTCTTTTTGTTTTTGTTTTTATTTTGCTTTGTTTTTTTGTGTGTTTAAAGTGCGGGTGGAGTGGAGACAAAGACGTGCTCCACTACCAACATTGTTTTACTCAGATTTTCAATGAATTACTACTTGGAGAGGGGCTTCCTGTAGATCTTCAACCTATGCCCATTGACGAGCATGGGGATGGCTTCTTCATCGATGGTCCGAATCAAAACTGAACCATTGTCATTTCATTTTTCTACTGTGTACAGTTCCATCCATCTTGTCCTCAGTTTTCCCTTTAAATCTTTATATCTTGAATCATACATCAGCGCCCAATCTCCTTCTTGGAATTGTTTTTCTTTGAGGTGTATGTCATGCCATATTTTCCTTTGAAGTTGGACTACCTCTGAGTGGAGAAGGGCTTGCAATCTCTATTCATCCAATCCATTTAGCTGAAGTAACCTTTCCTTTTGTGCATGGCTGAGATCTAGGTCCAGCTAAGCTGCCATCCTTAAGGTGTTATATTCAAATTCTATTTACAACAAAGCCTTCTTCCCATAGACCAGCTTGTAGGGTGTGAACCCTGTGGTGGTTTTTCATGTGGTGTTATAGGCCCAGGTGGCCTCAACCAATCAATCTACCCAATCCTTTTTGCTGCTACTCACTAACTTGGTCAAAATTCCTTCCAAAGCTCTATTAGTGACTTCCACCTATCCATTCGCTTACAGATGATAAGGAGTGGAAGTTCTGTGCTTAATTTTGTAGTGTGTGAGCAGGTCTTCAATCGAATTAGATGTAAACTGACTCCCTTGATCCGTGACTAATTCTCTTGGATATCCAAACTTGTAGAATATATTCTTCCTCAAAAACTCAGCTACTTTTTCTTTTGTTACTACCTTGATCGCCTTTGTTTCTGCCCATTTTGGCAGATAATCAGTGCACACAATGATGTAAAATTTCTGCTTGAAGGAGGGTTGATAGGACCCATAAAGTCCATGCTCCACTTCTCAAATGACTCGAAAGTCACTTGAGGTTGTAGGGGCATCTCATCCTTTGGAGTAGGTTTCCCCATTCTTTGACATCAGTCACATTGGCTGATATATTTCCTGACAACTTAATGAAGAGTGGACCAATAGTAATCTGCTTGCAGAATTTTGAAGGCGGTCTTCTTTGCTGCAAAATGGCCCCCACAGGGCCCATCATGATAGGTTAGAAGAATGTCAAAAGCTTCCTCCTCCCCGACACATCATCTCAAAATCTAATCTGGGCCAAGTTTGAAGAGATTTCCCCCAATCCAGGTCAATGGAGCACTTTTCCTCACGATCTTGCTTTTCTCTTTTGTGGACATGTGTGGCAGAAACTCTGTTGAAACCAAGTAATTTGCTATATCAGCAAACCATGGAGAGAGTACTGAGATAACAAATAGGTGTTCATCTGGCATTTGATCATCCACCATTCCTTCTTCAGCTGCAGGCAGATCTAATCTAGACAGAAAATCAACAACAACATTTTCCTTACCCGACTTATCAACATTGGTTAGATCAAATTGTTGCAATAAAAGTAAACATCTAATAATATGAGCATTTACATCTGGTTTGTTCATTAAATACCTAATTGCAACATGATCCGAGTGTATGAATGTTTGATAGCCCGTGATGTAGTGTCTGAACTTATTTAGGGAATTTACTACAGTTAGAAGCTCTTTTTCGGTTACAGTGTAGTTTAATTATGCCTTGGACAAGTTTTTACTTACAAAATATATAGCATAAGGCAGCTTCTCATCAACTTTCCCTAAGGCTGCTCCTATCGCTTTGTTCGAGGCATCTGTATGAATGTGGAAAGGTAGGGCCCAGTTTGGACCTCTCAAAATTGGGGCAGTCATCAGTTTACTTTTCAAGGTATCCAGAGCCTCTTGACAGTTGTCAGTCCATATGAACTTAGCATCTTTCCCCAAAAGACCAAACAATGGAGAGGCTAGCTTTACTGAAATCCTTAATGAATCTTCTATAATACCCTGCTAAGCCTAGGAAACTCCAAACATCTCTTACCTTTTGAGGAGGTGGGACCCTTTGGATGATGGCAATTTTGTTGGAATCCATCTGTAATCCTTGTTGAGAAATTGTATGACCTAGCATGGTCCCTCAAGTCATCAGGAATTCGCATTTTTTAGGACTGAGGGACAGGTTCATTTCAATGCACTTGGCTAAAACTTTTCCCAGGTTAGTCAAAGGTTCTTGTAAGTTAGAACCATAAGGGGCAAAGTCATCGATATAGATTTCCACTGAATCATGAACCAGTTCAGCAAATATACCTAGTACTGCTCTCTGGAAAGTGGCAGGAGCATTGCACAACCTAAAAGGAAGGACCCGGTATGCAAAGGTACCCCAAGGATAAGTGAAAGTGGTCTTATCTTGGTCTTCTGGGCTGATTTGGATCTGGTTGTACCCGCTAAACCCATCTACGAAGGAGAAAACTTCTTCCTCGCTAGGCCATCTAACACTTGGTCTATGAAAGGCAAAGGGAAATGGTCCTTCTTGGTGGCCTTGTTTAGTTCTCGATAATCGACACAGATTTTCCACTTCCCATTTTTCTTTGGCACTAGCACTAAAGGAGAGACCCATTCGCTGTCAGAGATAGGGTAGATGAATCCTACATCCAGCAACTTTTGCAGTTCTTCTTTGACAATGTCCTTAAGGGTTGGATTCATCCTCCTTTGAGGCTTCCTGACTGGTTTACAATCTTCTTTAATGTAAATGTGATGAGTACAGACTGAAGGGTGGACTCCCTTCATCTCCTTATAGCTCCAAGCAAAAGCATCCGAGTGGTTTTTCAATAAGCTACACAGTTCTTTCTCCTGAGAGGTGGATAGGGATGAGTTGATCTTCAAGGTTATTTTTGAGCCAAATTCCACATTTTTAACTCGGAGAGAGGTCAGATCAGCCACACAGAGATCAACTAAGGGATTGGCTTGGGTTTTTTCCACCAGCTCTTCTAATGGCAGCACACTGGGGGGTGGATTTTGAATCAAGTATTCAATAAGATCATCTTCGGTTTATGGGCCCCCCACGGTAGCTTCTACTATACACATTGGTGCGGAATAGACTTCATCCTCATCATGCTCCTCCAACCAGAGAGGTAAATCATGTTCTAACAAAGTTTGGGCAGGAGGATATAGGACTAGCTGCTTGGACTTATGCCCATTCTTGATTGTCATGTTCCTAGCTCGACAACTGATGTAGGCATCTGCAGTAGCCAACCAAGGTCTTCCCAAGATGAGAGGATACCCAGTGAGCTTTGCCTTTGGTTGGAGAACTAGGAAATCAGTAGGGTACTCCCAAGAATCGAGGGAGACCATTGCATCTTCCACAATCCCCTCAGGGGTCACGGTGGAGCGGTTGCTAACTGCAGTACGGTTGTGGTCTTTCTCAGGGAGCCCTGAAAGTTGAGCTTGAGCATAGTGTCCTTGGTCATCACATTAATGGCAGCCCCTAGATCAATCAGGGTATGGGAAATTACGGTGCCATTGATGTGGACATCGACTACAGGACTTCTAAGGTCTAGATATTTCGGATAGATCACCTGTCCCAGCATTAGGTCAGACAGTTGTCCTATGACATTTATGGTTGGAGCATCTTTCCTGCGCCTGCCTAGGTGCCTAAAGCATTTCTCCTTGATCATTTTGTTGTATATAGGCACATCCTTTATGGCTTGGAGAAGTGGTATCTTTACACATAACTATTTTAATTCTTCTAGAAGTTCAGTTTCTTCTAGGGTCGGTTTTGTGGTTCTAGTTAATCTTTCAGGAAAGGGTGGAATGGCCTTTGGTTCACTTTCCTATTTTTCCTCATCCTCCTTAGGGGGAGGTTGGTTATCTGGGAGAACCTTTCCAGATCATAGGTTAATCTCTTGAATCTCCACAGCATAGGTCGTGCATGATGTTTCTCCACTATATACCTGTTGGGCCTATCTGTTATTGGGGTTTGGGTTTGGTTGAGCAGGTATTTGAGGTTGCCTTGGTGGAGCAAGAGGAAATGGTTGTGGTTGAATAGGTGGTGGAGGAAAAAGAACGGAAGGAGAGTTGTACTGGGGCCTCCACCCCTGATGTCGTGCATTCCATTGAGGATGTGGCTGAGCATAAGAGTGAAACGAATGAGCAACTAGCTGAGCATGGTATTGAGATGGATATGACCAAGGAGGGGGTGTGGACCAAGAAGGATGAATAGGGGGACCCCAAGAAGGCATGGAAGTGGCTTGATTGGCGTTGTAATAGGTCTGGGATGTCCCTTGCATTCCCTGTTGGTAAAGTCTGGGCCCATGTGGCCTCCTTTGGTTAATGAAATAGAGTGGTTCAGTGGCTCCTTCACCCCTCTGATATGCAGCTTTAAGTTCGGGAAAGGAAGGGCATTGATTCGTAGGATGGTCTTCTTCATAGACTGAACACACTTCTATAGAGTTTAATGGACATTCGTTCTGAGGGTGCCTTCTAGTGCACCTAGGACAAAATATGGCCAAAGCCCTCTCAGCTTCCTCTTGTTTCCTTTTGATATGCAAGGTATCCATTTGCATGGCAAGATTCTGCCTCATCTCGCTCTTGAAATCTTCCAGCCGATTCTCAAATTCACTTCTAAGGGATGAAATGGATGAGGATGTACTGGCTAAAGGTTGACTTCCCCTACCTTTCTTTCTGGCTGACCTAGAATGGTTTCCCAACAAATGGAGGGTATCTAGAAGATCTTCAGGGACTCCTTTGAGCAGGACCAAATTCAGAGATTCAGGGTCAAGTGTGCACCTGGCCCTTTTATAGCTAAGTTGAAACCTCTCTTCATAGTCTTCTAAGGACTCATCACTTCCCATGGTCATTCGGAAGATTTCTTCCTTGGTATCCTTTAATCTACAGTAGTCCCGGTATTTGTTGTTAAAGGCTTGCTGCATCTGAGTGCAACTTGTGATGTTGTTTCCAGGCAACCCCATGAATCAGCACAATGCTGCATCCTTAAGGGTAGAAGGAAAGAGTTTCAACTTCTACTCATCTTCTACATAGTCATAAGTTCGACTGAGAACAACAAATTCAAACAAGAAGGTATCAGGATCTTCAGTAGTCAATCCATGGAAGTGAGGTAAGGCTAAAGGACATGTTTTTCATTTTAGTGTCCCTGTTGGTCTCCCGGATAGGAAAGGCACCCTCTATTCTTTCCCCATTTCTTCTAACATTTCCGTTTTTAGCCATGGTCTCAGGAGGAATGGTTTCTTGCTCTTCTTCTGTTATAGGATCTTTGTATATCTATGGAGGTTCACCTATAGGTTCTTTTGGATCATTGCCACCAAAGAAAAGAGAAAGGTGACTTAGTGATGTGGAGGGGGTGTTGGGTAGGAATTTTCCTGAATTGTCTCTGTTTCTACGAGGCATGAAAGGAAATCTCTTTTTGGGTGATTTTTGTTTTTTCTGCTTGTACCTGCAAAACTAAAATGTATTGAACAACAAATTGCAACTAACTGAAATGAATCTTGCTGAAATGGAAATTGTAGAATTTAAATGAAAGCAGGAGATGACTAATCTACTTTGCTGGAATGGAAATTACAGAATTGAAATGAAAGCAGGAAACGCTTAATCTACGCTTGCTAAAATGAAATTGCAGAATTGAAATGAAAGCAGGAAATGCGTAATCTACTTTTGTAGAATTGAAATGAAAGCAGGAAATGACTAATCTATTTTGCTGAAATAAACTACTTGACAGAATGTTGCAGTAGAAAATAGAAGAAAAGCAGTAATCACAAAATACTCTGACGCATCCCCGCCAACGGCGCCAAAAAGTGGTGAGCACCAGTATTGCAGCAATAATGTTGCAACTCCTGGGGCTTCCTACTTTACGTTTATCAACCCGATAGTTCGTAACAAACTTGGAAGTGACGGTGTTGTATGCACAAGTACTAGCTCTTACTGCAGGCTATCACTTGATCAGCTGGCACAAGTTCGCTAGGAGCTTAAGCCAACTTCTATGAGTTCTAAGAAGAAGCTTTGACTGTGATGAAAGAAAACTAACTCTATAGGGGCTAATTTGTTTGCAGAAAGAGAAGAAGAACTGAAATGTAACACAAACCCTAATTTACCTATTAACCCTACTTTTGCAAGAAAAGAGATGAAAATTGAAGAAATGAGTGCCATTGACTACTAAAAAGGTAAATTGTACTTATTCAAGCTTCTTCTAAAAATAAATGAGAAGAAAATGTATTTTTGTACTTTTGAGTGTTTTTATGTGAAATTATTATGCTTATGATTTATCTGGTTGTGATTGTGTAGAGGTTTGGTGGCAAAGGAAGATGGAATTGGTTGTTGCAAAGGTGGAGGAAGGTGTGGAGAGGTCTTAAGAAGCCCCTAGTACCCTACTGGAGACTTCCATAGCGATCGGACTTTGAAAAATCACTCACATGAAATTCTACAAAAGGCTGCAGGGGATCTACAGGAGGATCTACAGGAGGAGGGTGAGAGCTATTTTTGGAGTTTTGAAGGTGGAAAAATGATAGGAAAGGGGAATTGAAGACTAGATGAAGGTGTTGAGGTGTCTAGAACTTGTCAAGGAAGATCAAGAATGAACGTGATGGTTGGAGTTGTTCAAATGGCAAGAAAGCAACTTTATGGAAAAAAATGTAGAAATTAGGGTAGATTGGTGAAATGTTGCGAATGAGTTGGGAAATCTGTGAGAGGGGGGTTGGTGCTGGTTGTTCTATGGGTGTATGGTGAGCTGATATGTCTTGCAAGAGATCTACAAATTTATTTATGAAAACTGACCAAAGCAAGAACTAATTATACCATGAAAACATAATTTTGTCTAGCTTGACCTAATTTCTGACCTACAAACAGAAAATGTTGAACAGTAACCAATGAATAGAAAGGCATGCAGA
>APFE030070448.1:98768-172218 GCA_000404065.3 Pinus taeda | reverse complement strand
TCTGATTCAGACTTCGATGGAGACAAAGAAACTGGAGTATCTACTTCAGGATATGCTATGAGTCTTGGATCAGGAGCTGTCTCTTGGAGATCATGCAAACAATCAGTTCCAGCAGATTCAACAACAGAAGCAGAATGCGTGGCAGCAGTTGAAGCAACGAAAGATTGTGTGGCTCAGAAAAATTCTTGAAGATTTGCAGGTAAAACAAGTACAATCAAATCCACTCATGATTGACAACACCTCTAAAATAAAGTTGGCCAAGAACCCAAAGTTCCATGATCGTACAAAGCACATCAATACTAAATATCATCTGATCCGACATCATGTTGAGGCCAAAACAATCCGTCTCCGTCATTGTTCCACAAATGAGCAAATTGCAGACATCTTCACCAAAGCGCTTGGAAGAGAAAAGTTTGAAAGATTCAAAACGATTCTTGGACTCACCAACATCCCTTCAGATTAAGGGGGGGAATGTTGACACCTAATCCTCACGATTGGGTGAATTTATGTAAATAGTTAAATTAGGAATGTGAATAGTCATCAGGAGATGAACTGAGTAGTCACACCCTTTTGTATATAACAATAACATACCTAATGAAATAAGGGGAATCGATTTTACTACCTATTGGAGTTACTGTCTGGCCTGACAGAACCTGCAACAAGCTTGTCATCTACATACAATAACAATATAATATAACTGCCATCATTTTGCCTTTTGAGATAAACACAATGATCAGAGTGACATCTAGTATAACCTTGTTCAGACATAAACCTGTCAAATTTTAGATACCACTACCTTGGAGCCTGTTTTAAGCCATGCAAGCTCTTCTTCAACCTGCACACTAATTTTTCCTTCCTTTTACCTCATATCCTTATGGTTGTTGCATATATATCTCTTCTTCTAAATCCCCAAGGAGAAAGGTTGTCTTTACGTCTAGCTGCTTAAAATGTAAATCTTCAGTAGCTACTAGACTTAGAATAGTTCTGATTGAAGTCATTTTCACAATAGGAGAAAACATCTCATCAAAGTCTATACCATTTTTCTGTGCAAAACCTTTCACCACAAGTCTAGCTTTATACCTTTTTCTACCTCCATCTTCTTCCTTCAACCTGTAAACCCATTTATTCTACAATGCTATTTTTCCTACAGGCAACTTGACTAAGTCCCAAGTCTGGTTATGTGCTAAGGAGTCCATCTCTTCTTTCATGGCTTGCTCCCACTTGTTCCTGGTTTCTACCTGCACTGCTTTTTCATAACATTCTGGTTCACTAGAATTAATCAACAATACATAATATAATGAAGGAGAGTATCGTTCAGGGGGTCTACTTATCCTAGTAGATCTTCTAACACCACTTTCATGTGTTTGAGGTGCTTGTTGCTGTTGTGGTTGTTTTTCTAGCTATTGATCATTATGATTTTTAGGCACCATCACTTTTCCTGTGATATCATCAAGCACTTTGTATTCTTTATTTTCTTTTTCATGTTTCTTTTCCTGCAACTGATTCTTTTAAAAGACCTTTTCATTGAATATTACATCTTTGTTCCTAATATTTTTCGATTTTCATAATGATATAAGCGATAACCAAAATCATTAAAACCATATCCAATAAGGTACATTTCTTTGATTTTGCCTCAAGCTTTGTTCTATTTTCTTTATTAATGTGGACGAAGGCTTCACAACCAAAAGTCCTTAAAAAATAGTAGTTTACCTTTTTACCTGTTCATGCCTTCTCTGGAATACCACCATCCAAGGAACTTGAAGGCCCTCTATTTATTAGATAAATAACAGTATCTATAGCATCTGCCCAAAATTGTAAAGGCAATTTTGCATGCAATATCATGCACTTTGCACGCTCCATGATTGTCCTATTCATCCTTTCTGACACACCATTTTCTTGTGGTGTTCCTAGAACTATCTTCTCTCTGCGATTCCATTCTATGAAAAGTACCTATCAAACTCTTTGCTGCAATATTCACCTCCATTATCTGATATGAGACACTTCAACCTTTTCCCTGTCTCATTTTCAACCAAAGCTTTCCATTTCTTGAAAGTATCAAATACAACAGATTTATTTCGAATACAATAAATCCAAGTTTTTCTGGTTGCATCATCAACAAAGGTAACATAATAACGAGAGCCACCAAGAGATGATACCTGAGCAGGTCCCCATACATTTGTATGCACAAGCTCTAATTTTTCTATGTTCTTTTCTTTCCCAACTCTAAGGAATCTGACTCTCTTTTGTTTTCCATAAACAAAATTCTCACAGAATTTTAAATCAACATGCTTCAAACCTGCCACCAAATTTCTTGAGTGAAGAATCTGTATCCCCTTCACACTCATGTGCCTGAGCCTATGATGCAACAATGTTGTATCTTCTCTCGTAGAGGTTAAAGCATTAACATAATTAGAAATACCATTGCATAAATACAATGTACCAACCTTTCATCCTTTCGCTATTACCAAGGATCCTTTAGTGAACTTCCATGTTTTATCCATGAAAGTGGTTATGAAACCTTCACCTCCCAACTTCCCTATTGAAATCAGATTTTTCTTCAGATCTGGAACATGTCTTACCTCCTTTAATAGCCATTGATTTCCATTCTATTGTTTTATGAAAACTGTACCCATTCCAACGATTTTACACGGTTTATCATCACCCAATCGAACCTATCCAAAATCTCCTTGAACATAATCATGAAAATGTTTCTTATCAGGTGTGGCATGGAATGAGGCTCCTGAATCTACCAACCAGGAATCAATAATATTTTCTAATGAAAGAATCAAAGCATCTTGCAACACATCACCTGTTACATTCGCTTCATGATTAGTTTCTTGTTGCACGTCTCCTTCTTTTCCCTTCCGAGACTTGCAATCTTTCTTCAGGTTTCCTTTCTTCCCACATTTCCAGCACACTATCCCCGATCTGGACTTGGATCTGCCTTTTCTTGACTTACTATGATATCCTGGACTCTTTCCTCTTTCCATTTTTCTTCCCCTAGTCTCTGCAGTCAAAGCATTGCCTGATGTCTCACCGGAGCTTTTTCGTCGCATTTCCTCACTAAGGATTACACCGACAACATCATCAAACTTTAAAGTACTAGATCTAGAGACAGAGTTACTGATGGGCATAACTAAACCATTCCAACTTTCTGGCAATGAGCACATAAATAATAGAGCCCTAACTTCATCATCGAAAGTTACCCCTACAGAACTTAACTAACTTGTAACTATATTAAAATCATTTAAATGATTAGCAACATATCCACCTTTTGACATCTTCATATTAAATAAACGCTTCATAAGAAATACCTTATTTGAGGCCGATGGTTTTTCATATAGTTTGGCCAATGTCGACATTAAACCCTCTATTGTCGTTTCCTTTGAAATATTAAACGCTACCAACGCCGCTAGGCATAGCCGTATTGTTCCAAGTGCCTTTTTGTCGAGAATATCCCATTTTGTGTTTGTCATACTCATCAACTTCTTTGTCTTTTTGCTCAATGGAAGGTACAAATCTCTTTGATACAGATAATCTTCCATATGCATATTCCACAGCTGGTAGTTTTGGCCGTTGAATTTTTCGACCCTAAAACTACCATCTTCCGCCATTGCTCCCACTCGAACTAGGAACCCTTCTCTACTGCAAGTTTATCATCCAAATAGACCTTCGGCTCTGATACCAGTTGTTAGAAAATTATATATTACAGAGCAATGGAACACATAAAATATTGTAGAGATATAAACATAGAAAACACGTAAAACAAGAGATGCACAGATATATGTGGTTCACCTAGTTTGGGCTATGTCCACGAAGAGAAAACCAGTCCTTCTTTTATTATATTATCCAGCAAGCTGAAGAGATACAACCTACAGCAGATGCACTGTAACTCCCTCCTCACTCTCAACCTCCTCTCTCTTCCTCTCTCAGAATATAGATATACATAGATGCAATAAAATTCCCTCATATATAGTGAGGGGTTGCCTTCTAGGGAAAAAAACCTAAACTAAACATAAATTCTACCGTCAGATCATCTGCCTAATGAACGACCCAGATTGATTAGAAATTACTATACTTTTACAAGGTAATTTTACATCTATTTTTAGCTTTGGGGGCACTGCCACCGAGCCCCCGCTGGGGGGCCACTGGCCCCTGGACCCCCTAGCCGGGGGGGTCGGCCCCCCCTGAACCCCCATGGGGGGGACAAGTCCCCCTTGTACCCCCCTGCATGGAGGGGTGTACAATCTTCCTAGGTATACATCTGGTTGAGACCTTTGAATACAGAAGATAATCAAGTTCCACACCCAACATCAACAACAATGAAGCACAAAATCAATCACCACTACAATACAACCATCAACTACACTTGCATCATTCATTTCTAAATCACCCAACACTGAATCACTAAAACCCTGTCAACAAAACATGGTCACCAGAACACAAAGCTGAACACAGAACTCTGCAACAATAACCAGATCCAACTGCAACTTTAAATATCATATCTCATAATTTAGACACTACTATTATGAACCAAACTAGCGTACATACGCGCTTTTACCAAAGCCAACCCATGTACAGATCTGCAAATATTTCCTCATAACTTTGCAGCTGTTCCAAACATCAGACATACCCAGATCATAACATTCATACAATAAAACATGCGTCAATAATTCAGATCTAGTCTATCCATGATCAAACCACATAATGATAATACATTCCAAGCCTTATGATCCCGATCCATCATCCATCATCAACCGCATAGGTGCTTCCTTGGTTCAGGTCAAGCAAAGCATCACAACCCCATAACCAACATACTAGATCACACTTCATCAGATATTCAATACTTGCACTCTTACCTTTCTTGGCCTAATGATCTACTCCTTATATAGGTTTAGGCCTGTCTCAATACCATGGTCCAAAACTATGTAGAACCAATACCTTGGACCCAATACCTGGGGTCAACACTTCAGACCAAATATCATGGACCAAATACCACAGACCAAATCTTAGTTTTCCAACATGTACGCATCTTTCCTTCTGTGAAATTGCGTGTGTATGTATACGAGCCTTTTTTTCTGCTAACTCGTGTGTATACGCACTTTCATCAAGGTTAACCTGTGTATACCTCTCTTTGATCATTAATTCTTTGCTCTTGACCTGTTGCATTATGATCTGACATCTGAGTGAGTTGCCATCAAGGACAACACCTGTATCATACTTCTGAGTGAGTTATCATCAAGGACAATACCTGTATCATAATGCCAACAATTCTTTCATCGCAGAGGGAGAGGGTGGAAGTGAGTCCCCAGTCAAAAGGGAATATTCCCAACTCTGTCAGAGACACAAACCACAACAAGATGTGCACATCTTCCAGTGGAGTAGTCAACACAGATGCAATAGTCATAAACACCCAAGAAGGGATAGCATGTACAACACTCAACATACTAGTTTGCGCGAGTGCGATAGTCATTATAACAAATTTATTGGAATGTTTTTGTTTGATGTCTAGTGAGGTAGCCCACGTGGGAAAGACAACGTTAACAACTTATACAACACATTTTCATAAACATATGTATTAGAGAAATCAAAATAGTTCAACTATTTTAACACAAGTTAAAGCATCATGCATTACAAGTGTTCTAATATTAGTCTTACAAACAATTACAGTACATGTGTGAAAACGTGTTGGCCTATTATTAGGCTTCTAAATTAAGTGAAAGTTCTAAGACACATCGATACGCCATACATCATTAACCCCATAAGAAGGGCGTTGGAGCCACTGCTCGCTCCTCAAAGAAAATAATACAAAATCTTAAGGCTATGTGGGAGGAGCCAAGGTCAAAATTCCCTTACATGTACAAATGAGGGGTATTTATAGCCAAGGGTAAAACTGGCCCTTGTGACTGTTCAACTTCCCTCATGACTATTTGAATTATTTGACTCTTCAACCTTACATGACTTTTCATATTAAATGTGGGTCACTTGGACTTCCACATTACATTACATTGATTTACACAATATGGCCCACAGTAGTGATGTGGTCAAGATGACTAATGACACGAGTCGACACGACATTAATGGTATGTTCATGTTGCTACTAGTGTGCATGTCGAGTTGTAGTGCTGCTAAGTGATGGATGTCCTCCTCATGTATCATAGCTTAACCTCCACATGGCAAGGTGTGCAGAGTCTTCGATGGCCTTGGTGTTCGCTTGATGTCACATGTGCATGTCACTCCTTTGCTTGTACTTTGGTATGCTTCACATGTTCGTCCGTTCACGAAAAAATATCCTCGCATGCATTCTGTGTTCGTCCGTTCATGCCAAATCTCCTCACATGCATTCTTTGTTCGTTCATTCGCGAACAAATCCCCTTACATGTGCTCTCCTTCTTCATCCTAGCGTCATGTCTTATCCATGTACCTATATCTGCAATCACTCATGTCGAGACGACATCAAATCCATAAATCTCCTAGTCTACCATGATGCATTGTCACTCTCTTTCAGATGCAGCTGATTGAGAGAGAGGACACGGGTATGAAACTGTGCAAGGAAAATTTCAAGCTGGGATGTGGGCTTCAGGCACTACCAGTGAAAATTGCGTAGAAGTCACTGGGACACTGAGATGGAAAATCCGGATCAGTAATGACTTTCTATGGGATTTGGCTTGGATGGAGGGAAAACTTGCACAATATATTGAGTGAAGCAGTGCAGATAGCAGAGGGGGTTGGCAACAAAAACTGCGTAATTCCTCTGAGGAGTTTGTAATGGGCTCCAGGAGGCTTGATGGGAAAAAATGCACAATTTTTTCAGGGAGCTGGCAGCAAGATGCAAGAGTGTTGCCAGCAAAAACTATGCAATTTCTGGGAGGTTGGCTTGTTGGAAATCCCTGCGCAGTTTCTAAGCTGAGTAGGATGTTGGGTAGCTAGGGATTGCTCATGAAATATGCGCAGTTTTTCGGGTAAGCAACAGGCCTACTGATTGGGGGACTAGCTAGAAAAACTGCGCAATGTTTTAGGGAGACAATGACAGATTGTTGGGCATGGAATCCCCCCACGGCATGTTTTGGGGCTCAAAACCCAAGTTTTGAGTTGATATTGTTGTAAAGCTTCGCGAATTGTAGGCGTGAAATGTATGTTAGAGTCATAGGGCTGTCCGCCCTAAGTTTTGAATGTAATGTCGGCCTACCCATGGTCCACAGACCATGGGATTGTATAAATAGAGAGATGCTCTAAATTGTAAAGATATCTAATGGAGAATGGGCATGAAATATCTTAGAGATTAAGTCAAAGTGTGAAGTGTGTCTTATGTCGTAGACTAGGAAACGGCTCTGCAGTTGAGTGCGCAGAGGCCTAGTAGAGTCCACAGCTGAGTGCGTGGACCCTTGCAACTGAGTGCGCACGGTAGAGTTGAGTCTGTAACTGGAGAAGAGATTAATAAAGAAAGGTTTTGTTACCAATTCTGTGTATCTATCTGAGTTATTACATGTTTGATATCCTTTGCAAATATATTGTTTCTTTACTGCGTGCACTTGTATGAATTGTGAATATTGCTAAGTATAACTGAAAGCATAAAAATAAGCTAAGTTAATCAACTAATATTAGATTACTAGTAAGAACTTGGGTAATAACACTGTTCGGCCCTTGAGTAGGGTTGCGCGAAGGCAACATCTCATGCTGCGAGGTACGAGTAAGTGCGCATAGTGATGTACGTGCAAGGTCAAACCGCGGACCACTTGAACTCATCAGACATCTCAAGGGTGCGGAAACCTGGTTCTAGCACCCTCCCATACTACTTCGGGTGACACCTCAGTCCGCGCTCCATGGACTGTTGTCGAAAGGTTCAGTAGTACCGGGACTTGTTTGGCTAAATCACCACTGAACCTAGGTTAGCCCCCAACAATCCAACACAGACATTGGGTGCCTATCCGACATGTTTTCGTAGTTTCTTCAGTCAGCAGAGTGGGCATGCTTGGCATCTTTTGCACAATTTTTTCGAGGAGTGAGGTCCGGGGTCATTGCTCGGTCAAACTCTCCGGTTGACCAGATAGAGGCTTAGTTGATTTGTTTACTGGCAACGCAGATGAAATGGCCTGTTGGGAAACTTCTGCATTATTCTGGGTGACAGTTGGTCGAGTCGATACCAAGGTTGTGCAGTGTAAACTACTTGGGAGGTAGCCTCAAGCTCTGCGTAATTCTGGGCAACAATACATAATCACTAAGAGCTGAAATTGCGCAATGAAACTTAAGGGTTAGGTCGATCCTTGTCAAATATTAGGAAGAATAACATGCTTCCTGTGTATGCACACACATTATAAGCTCAGGAGAGATAGCTCTATGAGCTATATAAAATATATGTGTATGTGTGTGTGTGGAATGAGCGAGGGTTGAGCCCTAAGGCATAAAGGGATCAACCCTCGAGTAGTAATAGGACATGTGCATGGGCGTTAAAAGAGTGGGCTCCCTATCAAACCATATGGTTAGGTTCCATGACCAAGGGTGCACAAGCAGGGGAGCTCAAAGTATTTGGATGTCGAGGATGTATTAGAGCCATCCACGTAACCCTATAGGTATTTCCCTAGATATTTTGAAGGGAGACTAGGATGATCCCACCAAGATTTATCCACTGCAATGACGTGGTACAGTGGGGTTGGTTGTAAGGCGACATATCAAGGTGGAGGACCCTAAAATTAGTTTTAATGTGAAAATAAGTTTTTCCATGCAACATAGGATTCAATGGGGCCCATGGCCAGCATGGCAGGTGACGTGACAACTTGGAAGGTAAGATATGTGTCACATGCAATTGGGGTTTTGGTGGGGCCAGGTAGCCTGTAATTGAGTGACATGTGGAAATATCATAGTGGAACCACATGGAGGGTGTGACATCACCCCAACGATAAATTCGATGATGTCACCTTTACATCTCTACCCTGACGATTTCTCAAGGAGTTGGGTGCAATCTTGCTGAGATTTTATTCTCGAGGTGGTGGTCTTGAGGTGCCTGCTCAGAGGAGAAGTCACACATGTGGAGGGGTTCATGTGCTCTACAATGTTGGGGTATGTGTTTATGTCGACTCCGTGCACCCCAACGATAAATTTGGGTGTTGTAATCCTGACATATGTGAAGGAAAGGCCTAGTTGAAAAGGCCAAGATGATGTGGCAGGGGTAGAACACACTTGCTTGCGACCTTGAGTAGAAGCAACATAATGAGTGGGAGGAGGGGTCCACAATGGAGGTCTAACCAAATGCGATTGGTTGGAATTCAATGCAACATAATTGAGGTGGCAGCATGAGAGGGAAGCTCCATATAACCCTGAAAGTTATTCCCCAGTGGTTTCCTATGGTGTTGGGTGTAAAACTCTCAGGATTTTATTTCTAGGGTGAGGCGGTAAGGGGGCCTACACGTTACTCACATGATCCACTATTATATTATAATGTGAGCAACTATAATGTTTCGTATCCATGGAAAGGGGAGGATGTCACTCAGTATGAGTGAGTTGGCAACTGGGATAAAACTTCCATGTGGGAAATGACATGGATGCCCACATGGGCACCACATGGAGACCACGTAAGTGCCATGTTGTAGGTTAGAGTGTCATGGTACTATCTAATAGGTCAACCTTTAAACGACCATATCATTGGATTTCAAGGGATTATGATCGTCGGCCACGTGTCCTGGAAGTACTTACCCAGATATTTCAAAGGGGGTCCATGACAATCTCGCCTGGACAACGTGGTGCAGTGGGGTTTGTTGCAAAGCTTTAAGAGTATCAAGATGAAGGACCTTAAAACCATTTTATAACGTGAAAACATGTTTTACCATGCAACAAAATATTGGTGGGACCCATGGCCAGTGTGGTAGACGATGTGGCAACTTGGGAGGAGGTAGACACATGTCACATGGAATTGGGGGTATTGTGGGGCCAAGTGGCTTATAAATGATATCGTACTCCCAAAATGGAGTCATGTGGAGGGTGTGACATCACCTCAACGCCTCTACCCTGACGATTTCTCAAGATACTGGGTGTAATGTTGTTGGGATTTATCCATCAGGATGACATGGCGCTGAGGTGCTTGCTCGGAGGTGAAGACCTGCACGAGGAGGGGTTCCTTGTGTTTTTGGCGAGTGGCTTACACACTTACATGGACTCGCCATCACCTTGACGCTTTTATCCCAGATATTTCAGAGGAGATCAAGTAGGAAACTCCGGGGATTTTATTTCTGGGAGCACTTGGCAAGGTGAGCTAGTGGACATGTCATATTGGAGCAGGGGAGCCTTTTCTTATATCATCGTCACCCTAGAAGTTTAAATATCAAGGTCATCCTAGCAAGTGTTAAATGCATTGAAAAAAGGAATGGCCAGGGTGATGTGGAAATAGTGGAGCCCGAGCACACAGTCATAAGGGAAGGAAAGGTGACGTGTTAAAGTGGGGGTCCACAAAAGGAGGTCAAACCCCATGTAATTGTCTAATATGCTTTCGAATGGTTGTATAGGTGTCATTTTGATAGGGTGGTGTCCACATAACCTTAGAAGATTCCCCTATAAATTTCAGAAGGAGTTGCCAAGGAAAACACTAGGATTTTGTTCCCAGGGTGATGCGGCTACGAAGGGCCCACATGCCTCTTATATATACCTGATTATCCTTGGTACTTATTTGACCACTGCTAAGAGGGATTGACTTAAATATGTGTCATGGTCATGATAAGGTTGAAAACTGGCATAGAATTACCACATGGGTGTTGACATGGCTATGACTTAGGTAGCCACGTGTGAACCACATAGGTGCCACATGATAGGTAGATGACACGATGAGACTTGATAGGCAAAAATTTAATCGACCAGCTTGAATTCCTTCCCCATTGATTTTATAGCCTGACTTAAGTTTATTAGAAAAGAAAATGTAAAGCAGTTTGGAAATCTGAGTCATGGTTATGATATGCACATTTGTATCCTAAAACGATGGCACTTTATATCCATCTTTATTTCCAAGGCCTGCATGAGGAGGATGGGGGTAAATACAATTAAGGAGATTCAAGAACCTTTGGAAATCTAGCCAAAGATATCAACCAAGTTCGAGTATTAATATTGTAGTAAAGTTTAATTGTTTTATATTTTGGTTTTTTAGTTGGATCCCAATGATATAATTTGTGGTGAGATTGTAACTTTTTTCTATTTAATTTGACCATACACCCATAGCATCATCCATTGATGAGGTGTTAGGAAACATCCCCATTGTTGATGAGGAGACAATAGATACAGAGGCATCCAGATCTATGACATAGTTGCTGGACTATAATCACCTACATCTGACTGATGAGCATGTCTTGCGTGTTGGGTTGTTTAGGGAGGAGCAGTTGGAGGCTCATGTCGAGCCCATGATGAAGGAGGATGTGCAACCATCCTTTGAGCTAGCTAGTGATGAGGGGCAACATAGAGACCACACCTTGGGATTTCAGCATAGTTCGCTTGAGAGGCACATTGACATGATCTACAGTGTTATCAGCCCATCCTTACACATTGGATTGAGAGAGGTAGAGTTGTCTAGACATACCAAAGGGGTTGACCAGGTTAGAAGCACTGTTGGGTCACCTTTGCCCATTGGAGAGAGAGAGAGAGACAAACCTACTTAGTCAAATCTCATGTGTTGACCTGGGTAGTGGGATGAGACTGTCATAGTTGCAGAAGATGCAACATCCACATGTCAGACTTGTTCTATGTGCTAGAGTTTGTGCATTTGATCCCTCTCTTGGGGTTGGATGGTGAGATATTTTGAGTTGGTAATCAATGGAGTGGTCTAGAATCGTGGAGACAGTCATAGTTAAGAGTGAAGCTCGGTGGGAGCTCTCAGACATCGAGGGTGTTGGAGGCCCAGGTTGGCATTGGGATCTAGGTGGTGCTTCCTATCCAATATCAGACATGCAGGATGGCTATGGCATTGATTAGGTAGTCAACCCAGTGCCTGAGTGCATGCATTCCTTAGGGGATTTCCAGTCAACACTAGTGGCTAGGTGGTTTGTGAGCAGACTCCATTGGTTGTTTTGGCATGTTGGTTGGGCATGGGGGTGCAGGATGATTAACATTATTTGGCAAGAGCTGGTTGGAGGAGGTGGCATGGGTAGGCCACGAAACTAGATATTGTATGTATATGATGTTCTCCCATTGAGGTTTAGGATTCAGAGGTCACAAAGGATCGACACAACAAAGATATCCCCTCTAGCAGGAGTGGAGTAAGGGTGCTCAGGTCTACCATGATGGACAAGGGGACATGATGCGTGTCATGGTGGGGTCACTAGCAGAGTGGCAGACACTTTGGCACATGCAAGAAACCATATGTTACAGGGTGGTATGACAGTAGGCAGTGGTACACAAGACTGCACAGAGTCGGGTCGTAACGTCTAGTGTTATAGAAAGGAGCATCGGCCTGCAGAGGAGCATTTACATACATGGTGGTATACCATAGCATGTCGTTTATACTGTGGGGTAGGAGGAGTGACTCACACCACATTGAGGACGTGCAGGGAGTGACAAGTGCAGTGACACAGGCAGGACATAGGAGGGTACATGATGGTATATTCGTAGTCGGGGGTATCTAGTGGTGTACAGGGATAGGTTGTGGCCTACAGTGGCATTTCATGGAGTGTGGTGGTACTTGGTGGTATGCAGTGACACATGATTTGGTGCAATGGGCTCTTGGAGCTTTGCCTCTAGGGAGACTTATGGACAAGGATAGTTGGTGTACCATTGGACACAACTCACCTAGGATCGATGATGACATTGTTGAGAATTTGGGGACACCATGTTTAGTGGAGGCAGAGCCTCGAGGGAGTTATCAACAGATCCGAGGTGGAGAGAGGGTCGTTCGTAGGATTACTCTTGAGAATTATGGTAGAGTCTTGATCATACTCTTTGGACATACCCACCGATCATCCTCCAGTATTTCTTACAGATGCAGAGAGTTTGGGTATTTTACTTTGACACTCTCCATTTAGGCAGCAGGGCACGGTGACTCACCCTAGGCACTTGGATGAGACACCACGTGTCATGGGCTGAAAGGAGACTCTCTAGTTGAGACACTTAGTAGGTGCACGAGTTGACAGTTACAGACTTAGGGATGGCATGGTTGATTGTCGAGGTAGCATATGTTCCACCCCTAGGTTCACACTTGGGGAGGTGACCAAGAGGGAGTTACATGGTGCTTTTTTAGTTGGACAACTTGAGGCGTTAGGGGAGCATGAGGTGCAGAGGACAGTAATCCTTGTTGGCAGGATGATGCCTAGGCTTTTGGAATTACCTAAGCACATCATCAAGAGCTGGGATAGCAGATCTCGCTATGTGATTTGGCAGGCAAAAAATCACTGGATATTTGCAGCACGGGTTCTTGATGCTTAGTGCCTACCTATTAGATACCTACACAAGGAAGAGATGGGGCACAAAGGGGTCCCAAAAACTAGCAGCATATCACAGCGACAAATAGAGAGGATTGGGGTTTGTGGACCTCCAGTATGGTTACGGGATTCAGGGATCCAATGGATTGGTGGGATACTCCACTCCTCAGTGCGCATGGTAGAGATAACAAGTGGACTGATTCATTCACAGGTGGAAACATGGGCGACCATTGAAGTCTCCACTATAGGAAAAGGCAAATTGTTTCTCAGGATTTGGGCTAGCCATGGAGTGATAGGTGCTGGCACTGTTGAGTCACTTTGGCAAGATTGGCCTAGCCTCAATCATTGCATAGATTATGGCCGAGAGTTATGGGAGAGTAGGTTCTGGTATGAGCATGCTAGGCAGTCATTCATGATCAGAGTGTCACGATGTCAATATGATATGTTCCTTCTATGATGTGCAGGGAATTCTAGCATAATAGGGCTGAGTAGTTCAATTACCCGTAGAGGTGAGCTGGTTTCTATAGGGGAGGGTCATGCAGATCTTCCATTTGGTTTTAGTGATTCATTGATGGTGTGGGGAACTTCACCGGTGTGGCAGGGTGATCAATAGGAGGAGATCAGGCGAGGCCTAGGTAGATGAGGGTTCAATTTCACCAGGATTGGGTTGCACCTTTAGGAGTTTACTGTTGTAGTGCATGAGATGGACTATTTGGTAGAGCAACTTGATGAGGATTTGGGCATATTTTTACATTGTCACGATGCTCTACTTATTGGTGATAGACACAGGGGTTCTAATGCCCACATCTAGCAGGATAGTGAGTGGAGCAAGGGGGGCTTCACCTTGATCAGGTTGGCTTGGGACCCTAGTATTGAGGGACTCCTTCACTGTAGGATAGTACAACAATCAAGGATGATCCAATGGCACATTTGGGACACTGGTGAAGTTTGCAGTGATAGTGGGCGTCCACAATCAGAGAGGGTATTTGTTCAAGCATTGCTTAAGGACAAACGATGTTTGGTGCATTGTAAGAACTTGCTAGATGAGGATGCCACCTAGGAGGGCGAGCATATTTTGGAGCACCCAAATTTGAGGTTGTTTGAGCGCAAGCAACATGTGGGAGGGGAGGACTGTCATGTCCCTTCTCAAACACATTAGTAACAAGGTGATGCTACACAATTTTGCACATTTTTTACTAAGGAATAGGGCCCCAAACTTTTGACTTAGGGGCCAAATTGACTTTATTTAGTTACTAGTGGAATGTGGGGGCCACCCACATAGGAGTTCAAATTAGCCATTTGATATGCTTGGAGGGAAAATCGAATGGGTGGATGGAGGGGCCCACATGAGGCTAAGGGGGCCCAAGGAGCTATAAATAGAGATCAACTCTCATTTTGTTTTCATTTTGAATATTTGACAAACAAACTCACTCTTGTACGCTTTGCTGCTTAGCGAGTCTACCGGCTATTTAACCATGCGTCTTCCACAGGGAAGATTCAACCTCTACTTCAGGGGACCATCCGCACCCTCCCCTGGGATGCTTTTCCATAGAGATTGCAAGAATTTCCAGCAGCGATTCACAGCTCAGCCAACCATGCAAAGGAAGGCATTGCGTGTTTTCTAGGCAACTAGAAATATGCAGAGGTTGATTTAGCCAGCCAAGAGGCCCCTCACTTGTTGGGAGTTTTCAGGAGCAAGGAAGGTGGAGGAATGAGGGTATTTTATTAGTGT
Organism: Pinus taeda; assembly: GCA_000404065.3. Taxonomy (NCBI): domain Eukaryota; kingdom Viridiplantae; phylum Streptophyta; class Pinopsida; order Pinales; family Pinaceae; genus Pinus; species Pinus taeda. The sequence continues at coordinate 157,098 of APFE030070448.1, read as the reverse complement.
TTTGCAGCCAACCAGCTAGTACACGCAGCAGTATACATTTATGGGCAGAGAGACTATGCAGTGGCCTCTAACAACATATTCGTGGGGCTTTATTGAGCAGCCATCAAGGCCAAGGACCATCCGGGAAGTAATGGATAAGATAGTACAAGGGAAATCAGTATTTGAGGGGTGTTTCCAGGTGGATTTGCGGGATATTTCATACAAATCAAATTTGGCAGTAGTAGTCAGAGAGCAGCTCCCAAGAGGCCGAAAATCCAAAGTCAAAATCAGAGAAATTCACTTTTGGGTTATTCTAGGTTTTGTCCAAGGAGTCTAAGGTTAAAAAAGCATAATTTTCTGGGTAGTTTTTGGGCACTTTCTAGCAGGCCAAAAGTCAGTAGATGTAGCTAGAGAGTAGCTCCCAAGAGGCCGAAAATCCAAAGTCAAAATCAGGTAAATTCCCTTCTGGGTTTTGCTGGGTTTTTTCCAAAGAGATTAAGAATAAAAGGGAAGAATTTTCTGGGAAAATTTTGGGTACTTTCCAGTAGGCCGAAGTCAGCAGATCAACAATTTACTAGGATAACGCATAACATAATAGAGCAGGAGCTGAACAACCATCTTTTCAGCTATTCTACAACTTGGATTTGGTCCATCTTGTCCTTGAGACAAGCCCAGGTGCACTACTCCATTTATATATTGTACTTATGCTCTCATATTTCATAATATATGGCTCAGTAGTTCCAGTATTACAATGTTTCATGGGTGTTTGCTAAATGCTTTACTTTTCCACTGTTGGACTCTTTGTTTAATTGGTTATCACATAAATTCCTATTTAGGAACATTACAAGATACTAAATGTGTAATCAAGATATAGTCCATGTGTAAATTTTTATTGTTTAAATCGTATTTTTGAATTTATAAATATATTCAATGTATTCAAAATTTATTTGGAAACATAGATTGTGTACACTACACAACTTAAACCTTATAAAATTTCTTTAATCATACATAATATATCATATTTAAAAAACTTTAATCAAGTAGTGGACTAAAATATTTTTAAAATTTTTATTTAAGTCATGTACTAGATTATTTGTTGTACAAATTTTTCATAATCAAATGTGAAATATAATATTTTTTACTTTTAGTTACTTTATTTCTCTATAAAGTTGATATAAGATTATGATATTTCATATGAATACATAAATATTTGATTTATGGTTGAGAGTGAGAGTAAATCCTGTTGAGAAATGACAACAAGAGAGTCCAGTTTAATTTGTACTTGAATTAAATTGGAAAATAAATTTGAATTCTATTCCCATAGCAACTTAAAATTAGTTAATTAAGTTTATTAAACTTACTTAACTTAGAGAATTCAAGTTGGAAGATTTTCTGTCGTCATGTGTATGTTTTCCCTACTTTGTAGGAGTCTAGTGTGAGTTGTAAAATAGAAGACTCAGTTTCATGAGGTAGTTCAGCTAAATTAGTTCTCAAACTGATTCAGAGAACTAATAATGAGTTAACACTCGGTGATGTCACTAATGAACTCCACCAGTGCTACTCTAGTTAACTGAATATTTACTCATCAGACACTCATGCATGCCGATTTTGAGAAAGACCTAGTTGAGACTAGAGTGCAGGGACAGTGTACTATTTGTTTTAGATTTTTCTGAGTTGCACTAATAGTGCATGCATTCAAGAACTGATCCTTAAGGGATTGTGTAGTTTTTAGAGGCTTTATTTTCCTTTGAATACAAGCTATCCTCCATAAGAGTTACACATTGGAATAGAGACTTGGAGAGCTTATGAAGAGGCTTGAATGTGTTGAGTGCTGAGATTGTTCTAGAGAGAACAAGCATTATAATTTCATCTTGATTTTCCGGATTAATACAAAACAGATAGCGGAGTTTTGAGTTGTGGCTTTCCCCAGATATTTATTGTCTTATGTGCCTTTAATTCTCTTCCTCTATTGATTATTGTTTGCTTGATGTTTATGGGCTTCCGCTGTAAAGAGTAGAAGTAGATTCTTGTCTCTTGCTTTAGAAAATTGCATTAGCTTGTTAATCTACAAGATTTTATACTAAAATATTTGTTATACAATGTTTTCAGAATCAAATGTGAAATATAATATTTTTTTACTCTTAGTTACTTTATTTCTCTATAAAGTTGATATAAGATTGTGATATTTCATATGAATACGTAAATATTTGATTTATGGTTGAGAGTGAGTAAAACCTATATCTTTTTCTTTTTTATTTGATTTATGGTTGAGAGTGAGTAAAACTTATATATTTTTCTTTTTTTTCAATATAGTCAATATTTTTTTTTATTTAAAGATTTTTTTTAGAGAAAATATGACAAATAAAATTCTCTTCCTCTATTGATTATTGTTTGCTTGATGTTTATGGGCTTCGGCTGTAAAGAGTAGAAGTAGATTCTTGTCTCTTGCTTTAGAAAATTGCATTAGCTTGTTAATCTACAAGATTTTATACTAAAATATTTGTTATACAATGTTTTCATAATCAAATGTGAAATATAATATTTTTTTACTCTTAGTTACTTTATTTCTCTATAAAGTTGATATAAGATTGTGATATTTCATATGAATACGTAAATATTTGATTTATGGTTGAGAGTGAGTAAAACCTATATCTTTTTCTTTTTTATTTGATTTATGGTTGAGAGTGAGTAAAACTTATATATTTTTCTTTTTTTTTTCAATATAGTCAATATTTTTTTATTTAAAGATTTTTTTTTAAGAAAATATGACAACTCAAAGTTTAAGATGGATAGATGAATGAATATATTTACACATCTCCCTCATATTGAACTTGAGAATAAGATAAGCGCCTTAGCTCAATCATCAAATAAAAATAATACTTTGGTCTAGTTAAAACAAAATTCATCTTACAAATTCATCCAGGGTTATTAACCTAAAATACTTCACAAAATAATTTAATTTAAAAAATGAAAATAATAATAAACTTGAAGAAAACATTAAAAAAAAAATGAAAGGAAAGAGGTTATTGAATGGTAAAAATGTTTCATTGTATAGGATTTCATTAATTAGATGAGGTTTATTAACCTAGAATACTTCACAAAATAATTTAAAACATGAAAATAATAATAAATTTGAAGACAACCTACGAAAAAAAGAAAATGAAAGGAAGGAGTTATTGAAAGGTCGAAATGGTTCACGGTTTAGGATTTCTTAAACATATAGCAAGGAAAAAGGATTGAAGTTTTGTGATTGCATTTATGGTTTATATTTGTTATTACGTTGATTAAAAGCACATTGTTTATTATTACATTGGTTATTATTTTTTTTGCACTTTTATTTTATTTTATTAATATATTATATTATATAATATATATATATATTTTTTTCCAGTGTATTATCATATAATATAACTTCTATTTTTATTGCGCTGCTGTATTTACCAGCAAGCTCATTAATAATTAATTTCCAACAATAAACATCCTACTAAACTATTTATTAATTAGCAATATCATGTTAGCTGGGCTGCCGTTCTGCATAACATTCGATTCGCAATTAATCCCGCAACTTTGGAGGCCGTTACTGGTTCTACAACCAAATTATTAACCTAAATCTACAACGAGTTTTCGTGGGAAAATAAAAAGAAATTGGTGCGATGGAACCATTGGTCGGTGATTGATAGATTTTTTTTCCATCGCGGAAGTAACAATCCACCACAGCATCTGTCACATCACATTTTCATTTTCTCTCTCATATCCACGAACAATTCTTCAAATTTGACAGTTGTTATACATTTCAGGTTTTCACACATTTCCAATCTGTTTCCACAATTCGAACAAAAAAACCTTGACAGTATTTCAAATTATATTTGATGGATAAATCACCACATAACAAACAATTTACCTATCAAATTCCATCCCTGCCTATAGGGATAAAAGAATAAGAATATTATATTGTAGTTGTCCACCTGTTATGCATGGATTCTATTTCCTTTTCAAAAATAGCTATCCTATGTTGAAATTGTGTTGATTTTATTGCTACTCTTTTCCTTTCCGCTGAAATTGAAATTTCAAAATTAACTTATTAAATTTGACAGTTTTTACACTCTTGACTTTTCCTTTTGGAATTAAAAAAAAAAAATCTGTTTTAGGTAACCCAGTTGACACATTCCTAACGTGTCCACTTGCAATTTCAAAAGAAAGATCTGTTTTCTGTATTTGATAAGAAAATGAGCCAGTTGACACATTCCTAACGTGTCCACTTGAAAGTAGAGGACCGGCGAATATTGCAGGAGTCGGCCTTTGAGTTATAGCGACATGTGACCCACTTGAAAGTAGAGGACCTGCAAATATTATAATGCACGTGATTCCAGAAAGTAGATAGCAACGTGGTGGGTATGGTTGAATGATATCTTGTTTGGAATTCTGAAGGGGCAGTAGGTTGGTTTTAAACTATTTCAGGAAATTTGGATTTTCCTTAAAAGCTTTGAAATAACGGATAAGACCAGCCACATCTTTTTTAATGTTTTAATTTCAAAAAATATTTCTGAAATTGGATTGATGTTGGTCCAAAAATCTTTCAGGATTGAAAGAAATGTTTTAATTTCAAAAAATATTTCTGAAATTGGATTGATGTTGGTCCAAAAATCTTTCAGGATTGAAAGAAATGTTTTAATTTCAAAAAATATTTCTGAAATTGGATTGATGTTGGTCCAGAAATTTTGCAGGAATGGCATATTGAAAGTCTTTGAAGTATGTAAAATTTACTAAATTCAAAAGTTGTTTGTTTGTTTGTTTTTGTTTTTTTTTTTTGTTTTTCTGAAAAATTTGTGTAAGGATTTTTGTAAATTATAGTTGTTAAATTTCAAAATTTTAAGTACTTCAAATTTTCTATAATGTGAATTTATTTCCACCATAAAAAATATTGTTTAATTATAAAAAATTTTGATTTTTTTTTTTTTTTTTAATGAAATTCTAACCACTTTTGACCTGCCTTGGTCACAATTCCTTGGATTCTTCTTTATTGAAAAGTGGATACATTAGGATTGGCATCAATTCAACCAAAGGAAAATAAACGGTGCAACAGTTTGCGGTGAGGTGATATGTGTTGACCCAATTTAGACGAAACATGTGATTAGTGGGAGCATTGAGATTCCATTTTCAGAGCATCTGCTTTCACCTTTGTCAACCTTACTTTTGAAGGACCGACACTTCCAATTTCAGCGTTTGTCGAGGAAGGCCACAGAAAATCTTCTAAATGTGTGGCAATTCGAATTTCCTGGCAGAGTTATGACATATGGCGCATTGTATGTTTCGGTTAGACCTTTTCGTTTGCTTCTGAGATTTTTACACTTCCGACACGAATCAAGATCGTAGGTTCTTTATTACATATTATTAGAAATAAAATATGTTTATAGTTGAAGAAAGGAAAATATGTATGTGATGGAGACCAAGGAATATATCTAGCAAGTGGCTGATTTTGGCCCACTTTATCTATTTATCGTTGTTTGTATTTCTATTTTTAAGGGGACGGGAAAATTTTGATACGATGTTGTACGTAATATGGGAGACGATTTTCATGCGAGTTTCTCATGAATGTGGGAGGTGCTCGAGATCGATCCTTGGATTGGCTCTCATTGCGAACAAAATAATAATACTTGTTCCATCCAAATCATCCTTGTTGTAACAGATTTGAATTTGGTGCTTCACATTTAACATAAATTTAGGGTATATGCCCTTTCTCTTTCTATCCATATGCCTTTTTTAGTCTTTCACTGGGGTCTCTCTTAACAAATATGTTCCAAATGCCACATACATCGATCAACTACTACAGATCAATCTACTTAGGCCCTCTTATCAAAGACTCCCTTTCTTAGGGTTATGCTTTCCACTTAGACATTAGGAGAATAATACATTGATGTGCGAGCTCAGAGATCTAACTTTGAAATGGGAGCTAGGTTTTGTAGAGAATTGACAAATCTTGACTGAGAAGTCATTGATCTTAAGATTTCATACTCATAAACTAAAAAAGGCAAATTATTGGAAAATGAGTTGCAACTCACTAGTGAGACAATCACTCACACAAGAGACTATACCACTTACACTTACATTCACCAAGCCAACAATCACATACATATATAGTATTACAATCTAGTTGAACATATTCATAGAATATAGGATCTAAAAACTAACAAGGACTAATTAAGAAATCACTTCAAATAGAAACATAACAAGTTTTAATAATAGGATAATCTTCTAGATTTCTCTATTATTCTAGCAATCCCCCTTAATGGAAAAATGTGTTTTCTACCACGCCCAATTGATTCCTACATACTTCAAATTTTACCTTTCCAAGAGGCTTTGTAAAGATGTCGACCACATTTTCATTGATATGACAATACAGTAAGTCAATTTCCTTGGATTATATCTTTTCCCTAAAAAAACAATGGTGAGTCTCAATGTGTTTAGATCTTGCACTGTATACAAGATTGTTGGCTAGTTTTATGGATTTTTACTATCAAATTTGATAATTGCTGGCATTTTGTCTACTTCTCCCACATCTTTAGTAACTTGCCTAAACCAAACTACTTCACATATAGCACTACACAAAGCATTGTACTCAACTTCAATTGATGACAAAGAAACAATTAGTTGTTTCTTTCTACTCCATGCCACAATCCAAGATCCAAGGTTTAATGCATATCCTGAGGTTGATATTTTGTCATCAGGATTTCCAACCCAATTTGAATAAGAATAGCCTGCCAACTCAACATTAAATTCATTAGTGTATTTAGTACCAAAGTTAGCAATTCCTTTCTCTTGGCTACTTTCCAATGGTTCTCAAGAGGTTTGACCATGGACTGACTTAGGATTCTAACCAAATATCCAATGTTTATCCCGGTTCTAGTGAGATAGTTTAGAATTCTCATCAACTTATGATACAATGTACTATCCACCTCTCTTGTCTCATCATCACTATAGAGTTTGGCATTATGTTCTAGAGGTATGGTCTATTTTGAACCTTTTGAGTAGATCCCTTGTATATTTGATTTGTGTAACCAATGTCTAACCAACTTCTCTCCATATTTCAAGACCTAAGCAAAATCGTAGTTTACCAAGGTCATTCATTTCGAACACCTCTAGCAGTTATCTTTTAACTTCATCAGTTAACTTAGAAGAATTTCTTGTTATAATAAGATCATAAATATATATGAAAAATCATAATAACATGCCCCTTTTAATCTGACTTGATATACAAGTTAGGGTAACTTTTTGATCTGAAATGATCATAAGTTAAAACTTATGTAGAATTGATTAGCCATTAATGAATAGAATGTTAACTGAAAGTGCGGAAACCGAGAGAGCTACTTGAGAAGAAAGACTTTATGACAATTGATAAAACATAAGTGAGATGCATAACAAAAGTGAAAACATCAAAAACACAGTGATACCAGACAACAAAGTTGATTAAGGAGTTTGTCCCTGATGGACTACATCTCTGGGTCCACTTTCAAGATGGGCGACTGTTGTATTGGGATTGAAACAAAAGAGGTCAATTAAACAGAAATTTGACCAAACTGAATATTCTTGTAGGCACTTTTGGTCATTTTCAAAGGATAAATTTCTGAACCATCTTTTCAACGCCTGCCACGGTTCCCAATTCCGACTCCGGATGCTCGTGTTACACTGAAAACAAAAACGACTATGACCTCCAGAACCTGCATACAAAATCCGAAACCACTCTCCTCCCACTTCAATGAACAAAACTGCCTTTTAAAACCCACCAAGTGCATTCAAACCTCCTTAGGCTGAATTGGGATGAACGAGCTACAATCTGGGGGTGGTTTAGGTCTTGGTCTAGTCATGAAATGACATTTAGGATAGTGTTGCATGGTCATTGAATTAATTTGTTTAACAAACTTCACAACGAAACCCAAATATAAACATATATTAAAGCCAAAACCGTTAGGTGTCATGTCACTGGGCAGAGGAAGCACTGATAGCGCATGTGACCGCCATTGCTAACCCACAGTTATAGCCCTTTGGTTCCGTTGCAGTTACATTAAATTGTGTGGTGAACTCCGGCAGTTCCTCTATTCAGATGATCATAGTTGATGCTGACAGTTTCGCTGTGGTCAAGGTTGCGGCTTCACCAACCGCCCCACTCTGACTATTCACATTGACACGGTCCCCATGCGGTTTAGGCCCGCAGTTATATGACTATGGTTAGGCTCCGACATCCCACTTGTTCACATGGATAACAGTCCTGCTGCGCAGTTATATTTGGTGGTTTAGGACTGTTATACGATTTATAATGTTGTATGTTCATTACATAAGGCCGAGAGTTTATACATAGGGTTTTATGTATTTTTTGAATTGTTTTAATACATAGCAATGTTGTAATATGGCCCGATAGGTTAGAACATAGGTTTAGGTTTTGATTTGTACTTATAATACATGGTTTGTATTGCCATATTGTTAGATAGGTTAGGACTTAGGGTAAGGTATGGTGTAGACTTAGGTATATGTGTATTAGTGTTTTAGGTCTTTAGGTTATGTTTTTGCCCTTACATCAGAAAGAAACCATTTACATCATTTGTCACAAAGTGACATTCACCCACACACATATGTTCTACAACAAATTGCATTTGCGATCACATGATGACAAATCCATGTCGACACCAATTCCTGTGAGGTGAATGGTCAACCCATATTGATGACCCAAATCCTAGCGGAACTGACAACAACCATATGTCGACAGCCAGGTACAAAAGCTTATCAACTGAACACCATGAAAAACCATAAACATCACCTAGATAACCTGAACCATAATCAACACTGTCGAAACTAGATGACACCAGATTGAATGGCTGATGACGACGTTGTACATTGATAATGAACCTGTGCAACTGATCTGACGAGATCCTCCTAGATCACTCTTGCTTTTCATAAAACCTTTCTGAAGAAACAAAGAGTCAATCTTCACATACCAAGATCTCAGTGCCTATTTTTAATCCAGATAAAGCCTTATTTATTTTCCAAACAAGGTGCTCTTGACCCTCCTTTGAACAAGATATACTTCTCCCTTTAGTTCCCCATTCATAAAAGCATATTTAACATCTAACTAAAGTAGTTTCCATTTATATTTTGTAGCTAATACAAATGTTAATATAATTGTGTTTAGCTTCGCTAATGGTGTAAACATTTCTTCATAAGCAGTTCCCCTTTTTTGTGAGTGACCTTTTGCAACCAACCTAACATTATATTTATCTATATTTCATTAGCGTTAAATTTGGGTTTGAACAATGATTTATATCCTATGAAAACTTTGTTTTCAGGAAATTATGTTAATTCCCAAGTATCATTTTTCATTATAGACTCATATTATTTTTGCATTGCATCTCTCCATTCTTCATGCTCATTAGCTCTTTCAAATTCAAAGATTATATGTCATTCATTTCTTTAGTCATTAAGCATAATCTATAAATATTACTTGTAACAACCTTGGGTTAAAAACTCATGTAATAAAGGTTAATAAAGGAAAATAAGACCAAGGTCATGGGACACATATTCCAAGATGAATGATGGGCAAGGAAGTATAGTGGGAATCACTTTCACTTTATTAATGGCTATGGAAATTGACAAAGGCAAAGATGCAATAATGGACTTTTAATTTTGAAAATAAAGGAAAATAGGAGAAAAAGAAGGTGAATAGACACAAAATTTCATGCTAAAGAAATTAGAGGGAAAATGAAGAAAAATGAAACATCAATAATAAAAAGGTTTCAGAGAATCAATTCATGGAATTTTTTAGTTGAGATTTTGTTGGTTTAGCTTTTGCCAGTTACAATGTTTTGTCAGTTTTGTTTTGGAATTAGTTTTAGAGAGAGAGAGATAACAAAGAGGAGAAAATAAGCAAGCAAGAAAAGGAAGGAAAATAGAAAGCGAAGGACAAGCGAGGAAAACAAGGAGAAGGTTGGATCAATGATTTCAACAGGAAGATTTTGTAGGTAATAGGTTGCATGTGTGATTTTCTAGTTGAGGTGTGAATGCATGGTTCATGCATTTGTGTAATTGGTTCATTTGTTTTCATTGGCATGGGTTTTTGCCTGGTTTGACAGTGGTTTCATCCTTGCCTTTCCATTTCGTGGGAAGCCATGGTGTGGTGGGATTGATTCCCTGGTTGAGTTATGGATTACCTGAAGGTTTTTGAACTGAGTGAGATGGTCTCAGGAAAATTCCCAAGGGTTGGGGGTGGAGATGGTTGCTCCGGGAAGCCCTCGACGGGTGGGTGGAAACAGTAAAATTCCTCAAGGTATGGTGAAGAAATTCTGAGGCGTCCAAAGCTTATTTTGGTTTAAAGTGATCTTTTGACCAGTTTTTGCGATATCACGGTAGTTTGAGGGTGGAGGTGGTTTAACCTCTAGATTCCCTTGGTTGTTTATGTCTTACTTTATCCCATGAAATCCGACATTCATGCTTGGAATATTGCACAGGGGTGATTGGCTGAAAGAAAATTTTGGTTCAACTTAATCTATGGTCGGGTGGTACGTGAAATTTCCTATCTTGGTTGGATTTTTGCATATGTTAGTAAGGTCTATTTTCCTATTGTGATTTATGACCACTTGTACTTGTTATTATGTTGCTTTGATGGTTGTTCTCACATGGTTAATATTCTGGTTATATGTTGGTTATACGCAGGATTTATCATGTAATCTAGTTATGGCGCTTGTTATACTTTGATAAGTTAATGAATGGTTGATGAATGCACGGGCTAACAAGTGTTGATGCGTTACTTGAGAGGGCATTAGACCTTCTCAATCATTTTCAACTAAAGTACAAAAATTTACATTCAGATATGCATTCATGACCTGTAGCTGACATGTTTACCATATGTTTGATGAAATGTCTAGTGTGTTCTAGTCAGTCTAGACTAAGTTATGGCATCAAGTTTGAACGATTAGCATTATTGTCTTGCTAAATGTGATTTTGGAAAGTTACAAGAAGTTTTGGGCAATGGCCTGAAGGCTAGCCAAGAAAAATGGCTCAGATCTCAAGACCGTGGACACTGAACTAAGGATTTTAGGTCATAACTACTGGCAGTTAGGCTTATGAGTGTGTTTGGAGCTTCATAACCCCATGCAAGTAATGTCAAGTGTATTATTATATGTCTAGGTTAGGGAAAAAGGCTTCTAACTAAGGTATTATTCACTTGTGGTGATTATTCATCTTCTGAGTGATTTGTGCTTCCTGAGGAAGGTCAGTAAGTAATAATTGTAGGCCCGACTTCCTTAACTAGAACTATGAGTTCGGGTCATGTCATAGTAGCATTCTTCTTCACATTTACCTGGAGGGCTTGTGAAAGTGCATAAATATGGGGAGGGGCACATTACATTACTGGCGGTTGAGTTTGACATGATGACCTTCTTGGTGCTTCATTTTTTCATCTCCTCTCCTTCTTTATGGTGAATCGCCTTTTCCTAATTGTGTTTTTTGGCTACTAGAGGTGTCCATGTTACTAGATTCTTCCACCTCTTTCTATTCTTGCTTATCATCTGCTTTCTCTTTGACATGATCATAATGATAAGGAATAATGCATCATACCCATCCTCCTTATGGCCTTCATCTGCATCGTCATGAAATAACACATCTCTGATTGCAAAAAATTTATTTGTTCAGGGATCAAACAACTTATTTTCTTTATGATTAGAAATGTAACCAATGAAAATACACTTGATAGATTATGCATCATTTTTTCTCCTATCTTCTTTTGGAACATGAGAAAATGCTTTGCTTCCAAATATTCTTAAATGGATTACTACTTTTTTATAACCATAAAGAGATTCAAAAGGAGTCTTGTGGTCTAAAACTTTTAGTTGGAATTCTATTTTTAAAATAAATAGCAGCATTAACAGCTTCAACCCAAAAGGCATTAGTAAAAATGTTACCTTTCAACAAGCTCTGTGCACATTCTATTAGGGTTTTGTGCTTCCTTTCAACTACTCCATTTTGTTGTGGAGTACATGGTATGATTCCATGGGATTTGTAATAATTGTTGAATTCACTTGAAGTATATTCCCCCCCTTGATCTGATCAGAGGATCTTGATGTATTTTCCTATTTTCTTTTCAACCGTATTTTTGAATTGTTTAAAATATTCAAATACATAAATTTTATTTCTCATGAAGTAGACCCATGTAAATTTTGTACAATCATCAATAAATATCAAGAAAAAATGTGCTCCACCTAATGACCTTGTTTACATCAAACCACATACATATGTGTAAATAAGTTCTAGAATATCCCTTTTTATTTTATCTACATGGGTAGAGAACTCTTCCCTATGCATATTCCCTAATGCACACCCTTCACATGCAAAATATCCACTCTTAAGTATTGGAAGCCCTTCTACCATTCCTTGTTTTTGAAGTAACAATAAATCATGTTAAGTTATGTTTCCATACCTTTGGTTCCAAATAAATTATGTTGTCATTGTTGTGCATGCCAATACTTGATGAATTTTTCTTATCACATTAATCTTATGTAAACATCCAATTCTAACTCCTATTGCAATGACCTTGAAGTGATCATGCATATATTTCACCACACAATGAGAATTTACAAATTCTACCTTCAAACCCTTATATGTTATAGCAGAAACTAAGATTAGGTTCCTCTTATCACTAGACACGTACATCACATTGTGAATTTATTTAACATGGCCATTTGGTAATGTCACAGATACATTACCATTCCCTTTAATCTTATGTGAAGGATCATCCCAAAGATATATATTTTCACCATTATTAGTTTTGTGAAAGTTCTCAAATAAATGCTTATTATAGGATATATGGATGGAAGCTCCAAAATAAAAAAAAACCATGTATTTGAATAATCTATTGCAATAGACAGTGCAACATTTGTAACAACTAGTGTAAATTTTTTAATGTCATCATTCATTGTTTCTTCTCTATCAGAAAAGTGACTAGCGTGACTTTTGTTTCTATGTTAGGATGTATGATGATTCCTTTTCATGCAATCTCTAGAGTAATGTCCAAACTTTCCACAATAATGAATTTTTACTCTAGCATCATCCTTTGAAAATGTCACACTTGGTTGCGGTTTTGCAAATGGTAGTTTACCAAATGATGAATTTCCATGTTTTGGATTTCCTCCATTATTACCTTCCAAAGGCTTCCCTTTGAAAGCAATTTTCCCTTTTTTGATTAGTGCCAAATCATAACTTTGAGGTTTCAGGTTCTTTTTCCTTTCTTCCTCCTACATGAGTATACCTTCCAACTCATCAAAAGTGGGAGCCTTCTTCCTTGCTACGAGGCCTATGATGAACATATGATACTCATCTAGCATTCCATTTAAGATTATATTGACTAGGTTAGTCCTAGATATTGTTTCACTTATATCTCCAAGTTTATCTTTAATGTCTTTAATTCTTGAAATGAAATTATTGATGCTTTCATTTTCTTCCATTTTAACTGAAAGAAACTTACTCTTTAGGGACACGAGCCGATTTTTATTCTTCGACTCATACAAATCCTTGAGTGTTGTCCAAGTCTCATTAGATGTCTTGCAATATCTTATATGAAGAATCGTGTTGTCTTTTATAAACATTCTTAGCAACACTTTCATCTTAGTTTATCACCTCTCCCAATCTTGAATTGATTTGGTTATATCTCTTGAAATGGCATTTGGCTTCACTTCATCGCCACTTTATTTCGACCAAACATCATATCCTTCCATCAATGTCTGCATTTCAAACTTCCAATTCACATAATTGGCACCATTCAATTTGGTTGCTTCATTTAAATATGATTTTTCTAGAAGATTAACCATTTTGGAATTGATGTTTCTCCAACTTCAAATCAATCAATAGTTTTTAAGCTACCTCAGGGGATGCAGAAACAAAAAAATTCAATTAAACATTGTAGTGCTAAATCAAGTTCACACAATTCCATAACAGTTGGCTCCGTAGAAGTTTTATATAACAACTCCACACAACGTCTTTGTTCCACAATCAAACTTTAGAACACGATTTTAATTATGTCGTGTTGATTTTGTAATAGCTCGTCACTACTCCATCACCTTCACGCATCAAGGCTATGACACTTGATCTGTCTAGCGTTGTCACTCTTCAACATGTGTACTCCACAATTCACATGGCCTACAAAGTTACATTGCTAAATTTGCAACTTTATCTATAACTCTTTGTTTTTTTTAAAAGAATAAATTTTATCCATGATTAATATTTCTCTGATAAATATCACAAACCACATAAAATTCATTAATACAAACAATGTTGCAACTCAAATTGTTGTGGGGGAAGGTATACCCATTTGGGATAATAACGTCCATTTAAAAATATCAACAGAGTATACAAAAATCTAGATGAGCAATCTCCATTAAATTCATTGCTTAGAAAATCTCCAACAAAGAGGTGAATAAAACCTTTGTGTGTTCATGTCCCACTAGGCATGAAAATAAATCCAATGGTATGTACTACCTATTACCCATTGTTTTAGCTCAAAAGAAATTAACATTCATTTTTATACATCCACAGATTAACTCTGAAGAAAATAAAGTGAAAAAAATGAGCCCAATTTGTTCATAAGTAGCACAAAAATATGAATTAGAAAATATATAATATCATCTCCATTACATAATGAAAAAAAATAAACGTTTATTTAACAAATGTTGAGCCCTCTTTCACCACTATGGGCAGATATTCAAATCCCTCATAGAGGTATGATTCACCTTCAAGTCGCTAGATCAATTCGTTGTCCATGATACTGACGTCGACGTTAATAAGTCCACGGGAATCAATGAATTTGACAATGAAAACACCTACAAGGTTCCTCCCCCAACAAACATGATTTGTAGATGACTAGAAAACCACAGGCTCCACATAGGCAATTTGTAGTGGGAAACTCTCACCGGCTCCACACAACACACACCCAGGATAATAAAAAAAATTGGAACACAGTACCATGATTCTGGTGCTCCATCAAACCAGGCTACGTCGGACAGCAACCACACCCGCCCTTAGTTCTCACACCAACCTCAAGATCCTCAATGATGATCTGATGCTAACTCAAAAATTATGGAAGATAGATTATTGGAAGATGAGTTACAACTTACTCATGAGACAGTCGCTCACACAGGAGACTGCACCACTCACACTTACATTCACCAAGCCAACAATCACATACATATACAGTATTTCAATCTAGTTGAACATATTCCTAGAATATAGGATCCAAAAACTAACAAGGACTAATTAAGAAATCATTCCAAACAAAAGCATAACAAGTTCTAATAATAGGAGAGTCTTCTATATTTCCCCATTATTCTAACATTGAGTAGTGGAATTGGCATTGAATTTGTTGTAGTGTTCAAGTGACAATGGTAGAGAGAATTTTTGTATAAAAATTAACTTTCATGTTGGAAGATTTTTTTTAACAAAAGAAACATGGAACTTTGTAGTGAATATTTCTACAATTGTTTTTTTTTAAGTATCAACCATTAACACTTCATTCTTGCATGTCTAGGTCTAAGATCCTTACACCTTGAATCCATGAAAGAGGATATGGTTGATTATTCTAATGGTCCACTAAGGGACGATCTAATCTAAATCAACCCAGTGGACATATGTGGCATGTGACATCCCCTATGGGTTAATTCCCTTTTGTAAACATTAAAAACAATCCCTTGTAATTATGTAACCATAAATTAAAATGGATGAGAAAAAGGGACACATATTCTAGTGCTTGAGGAGGAATATTACTTGAGGAAGTTGGTTATTTTGAATATCAATCTACCTAAGTGGTTTTAATATATATGAATGTCGTATTAATCCGACTAAAAAACAAGAGAACAAAGACCATGTTTCCTGTTGGAAACTAGGACACTACTGGGGGAGCGGGGGGGGGGGGGGTGGTTGAATTAGTAGTGTAGGAATTTTTCCAAATTAAAACTTTCTTTTACTTTGTGTAAATCATTAAATAATTTAGAAATAACTTAAATAACACTAATAGATATTAATGTCAACAATCACAATGGAACACACAAGAAAAAGTAACTTTCATTCATAGGGAAAGCTACAACTTGTTGTTACAATTTCTCTGGGTACAAACAACAGGAAGCTACAACTCCCTGATTTTTTAGCTACAACTGAACGGGCTAGAACCCCAACTATTCTAAAATGCCCACTAGAAGGAGCACCAACCCTTGATCAATAAGATACAACTTTATTTGACACTCACTATTCCATCTTACATCTATTTTCATACTAGGGTCAATGACTGCCTTATCTCCTTAGAAAAAAAAACAATTTTTCTCAGTCACCTCTCAAAAACACCTATAACAATCTTGGATTACTGTGAACACCATACCAACACCTCGCTGCACCAGAATCTTTGTTTAAAAAAATCTCTGTTCATTCTACTTGATCAAGCCTGCTTACAAAGAATTTGGCTTGATATTTTTGGCTTCTCTTTGTTTTCTTTGATTGTTGCATGCTTCCTTAATTTTTCCTTTTTCTTTTTCATTTTAGTCTTCTAAACATGTTATCCAAGTTATCTAACTTTAACCACCATTCTCTGCAAGTTAAAATGATTTTTTCTACATATTTTAGCAATTTTTCCTCTTAACAAGTTTTAGTGGGGCTTCACTATTTTTATTTGCAGTTAATTTTGGCTTAATTTGCCAACTCCGCTACGAAACTGATAGTTCCACCTTTCTTCCCTTAATCCCCTATTGTCTTGGCTACCTTACCTATTTTTCTACCATAGAATCAGTCTTCATGACCACGAAATAATACTTTGGGTGTTAAGCCCTTTTGAGCCCTATGCGGGCCAATTCCTTGTATAAATGGTTGTGCATTGTTGGTCATGCTTCTATGCGAAGCGACCAAGGAGTTGGTGCTTAGCTGCTCCAAGAATCTTGTAGCTCTTTATATCCTCAGTGCCACTAGTTCCTTCTTGTGGCATAGGGTTTGGTGGGGGCACTTAGCCTGTAACCCCCAACATCCTAACACTTTCATTTGTGTGCTCCTTTACTCTCCCGCTGGGGTCATACCTCTAGGTTGACATGTCCCATGGGGACTACTTGACGCTTCTTTGATTGGTTTTCATAGTGCACTACCATTGTTGATGTGTCCTAGTGCTTTTTGCCTCAAAAATTTTCTCTATGCACCATAGTGAACCTTTTGGGCTATGTCCAGCAAGATGACGTCGCCTATGCCAAGTGTTGAACCATGATTTGTGACACGTGTCACCCATAAATGGGCCATTGGGGTGCCCAAAAATGCCAAATCTTCTTGTCATGTGTCCATCACCGATTGGGCATGATCATGTCACCATATCGCCATCTTAGCCAATCACTTATTACCACCTTTACCTTTCAGGGAGGAGAGACAAAGGTCCTCTGAGGCCTATTTTGAAACCTTTTTCTTCGTTAAATTGAAAACCACCATGTCCAAGAAACCGGTCTCGACACCACCCTTGTGCGGTTTATGGTTTTTGAAGGAGAGGTCCTGGAGTATTCTCCATCATTGGTCTACGCAATCGGTGGTGTGGGAAACCACTTCCCATGATCACCAAAACCTTTGTCTATGGTGTTGTCAGAAAGTTGTCATGTGGCTTGGTGCTTTCTTGTGCTCTTCCAGCGGGTCGACTTTCTATTAGACTATCGCTTGTTAAAACTTTAGGCTACCACTATCGAGTGGGTTCCACCTGCTCAATGCATCTGAATGCTTTTCACTTGTGCCACATTTGAAACCTTCGGGGTGCTCCTACGAGGGTACCATGACTAGGTGGGTTCCACCTATCAGCTAACCTGCTACCAACTTCTCTAATGAAAATGATTTTTTTTGTGAATGTGTTTTCTACATCTACCCAGATCATTGTGTAGAGGCTTCGCCATAATTTCCACTGAGTTTGTCCCTTAATACAACTTTGGATACGTGCCAAAGACTCACCCAACCACCTTTAAATTTAGTATGAAGGCCTTGGGGTCATATAAATTTGACAAGTTCTATATCATGATCCAAGAGGCCATTTGTGAACTTATGCATATGACTGGAAAGCTCTTTTAGAGCTTTATCTATCTGACTGGTTTCCATATGCTTCTTAGATGATTTTTTGCTCCATAATTGGTTCCAAAGCCTATGAAACTTTTTGTTTCCGTGTTGTCATGTTTCTCTTTGAGTATGCTCCCTGAGACCTTCTTTGACTCCTGTGCCACATATTGATTGTATTGAACACTTTGTTTCCATCACCTTGTTGCCATCAATGACAACATATTTCAACACTTCCTTGGAGAAAAACATATACCAATAAAGAAAAAAAAGAAAAAAAAGAAGAGTATGGGTTGTGTTGTATCTCTGAGATGATAATGGCCAGCTATCATGCCAGGGCATCTAAGATATTTGTTTTTGGGTGTTTTGCTTTAATTTTGGAGGACAAATGTATGAAATAGATTTAAAATAGTGATTCCTAACATTTTTTAATAATACTAATATTTAAACAAAGGGCTGCTATTAAAATGCACACAATGATTTAGCTTGTCTGGTGATGAGTAGAAATAGAAAGATGATATGACTATTGCAGTTTTCAAATAGAAAATTAAATAACCATAAGTAAGAAAACCTTCAAACAATGTTCATAACGTTTAACAGAATATGCCCAAGATTACAAAGATGCTAATGATTTTATGATTTAGGGGGAATTAGTCAAAGGAACAATTTATATAACTCATTCTCTTTAAAGATGATCACTTCAGAAAGCTTATAGGAGTAAATTAAACACGGTGAATGAAAACTGGAAAAAATTACAAGGAATACAAAACTATATGAATCAAAATTCAGAATCCTTTGCTTTTCTATTAATGATAGTACATTTAATGCTTACAAATGTTTCTTCAAGGGTGCAACCCTTAATAACTTGTGAAAGAGAGTTATTTATACAATCTTAGAGCTAGGAAAATATCTTAAACAAATTACAAAAATAAATTAATACAAAATCGGGAAAATGAACTGATAGTCGATCTGTCACTATTTTGGTGTTGAACTGTTGATGATTGTTCCTGAAAATGTTGAATGTTGCTGAGCTGTTGATGACTATTCCTAAAAATGTTGAATGTTGTTGATACTCCTCTTAGTCAAGTAAATCAGTTAACTGTTCGCAACGCTTCTTATCTGGGATATATAACTTAGTTACCCTTTGATAAACGTCATCCATTTTAGTAAAACTGGGTTTTACTAAAAATATGTCTAATTTCATTTAGAATGAAAAAGGTATCTTTGAGTGCATTCAGCACAAACCTTGGGGTTGTTGTACCTTTTACGTTTGAAGCTGTGGCTGCAGTGGTACTGACCTCTGTAAGCTTTTAGACATAGTCTTCAATGGGCATTAATGGAGCACAAGATTTCTCCTGTAGGTGAAATAATAGCCCTTTGAGTGGGGTCATAGGATTCATGACATTTCTTGACAAATTCAGGTGCTCTATGTATCTAAGGGAAAATGTAATGAGGAAGGTGGGAGTCCCAAAATACTATTTCATTTGTCTGATCAACTAATTGGTCCTCCATCCTGCAATAAATCTCATACAAATCAAATTCAGACAAAGACTCAAAGATTTTACAGTCTCTGTCAACCAGGGGAGTATGATGGAAGTCAAATTGTGGATGAATGAGAGGATTTGGGATTTCTGCAACTTCCTTCCCCTTAGGAGGTATTTTGTTAATTGAATTGCAAGCTGAAAGAGATAGAGATTGGAAGAATTGGGCTGAAACATAGTGATAATAAAATAACAGTAAAATTGAGAACATATTAAGTGGACCTGGATGCCGGCTTGCTTATGAACAAAATGGAAAATTCAGTTGAATGGTGAATTTGTCATTTTGGATGCAAGCTAAAAGTATCCAGTGAATTATGGGAATGCACTGTGTAACGGTTTTTATGAAAAGAAAGGTTTATAGTGAATAAAATGGAGTGGGGTTGTTTAATCAACGACTAAATTCTTATTAATTCTCCAACGGGACTGATAAATGGATCAGTGGAATATTGATGTGTGAGGGGTGGTGAATTAAATGGATAATGGGAAAGGAAGCAAAATTGGATAGAGGAAGTGACGTGGGAGCGGACATGGACGATGACGTAGGAGCGGTAGTAATAGAATAGACAAAAACCGCGCTCGGGGGTAAGTCTGGGTGGTAGGAGGTTTGGGATTTTAAGACCCGAATGACTAGGAACAGGGGTTGGTAGTTTCGGAGGGCGGTTTCCAACTGTCAACTTCAGACCCCTCTCTCCCCTCCCCCCGAACTGTTCGGATCGCAAAGGAGGGCTGAGGAGCGATGTAGGCCGTGAAATCTTAGGAGAATGCGCGGGATGAAAATAATATGAATGAAGCTTAATGTGGCGAGGTGGAAAGTGATGGTGCAGTCAAAAGTTATTAATGGATGTGATGGGTGTGGGGCTATTGGGGTATGAATGGATAAAGTGCAACTATTACAACATAACATTGATACTTAGCAAATAATGGTTAATTTAAACCATTCATTATATGCACATGTATCCAATGTTCTAATCTTAGGATAAAAATCCTATCATGCTCCGATTTCATTTCATTTCTCTACCTACCCTTAACTTTCCTAACGTTTTTACAATCTTAGTCACCTGAGTGCATTTGGACTAGCAACTCAACATTTTCATTTTAATGATTAATTCACTTCTATCCCTTATTGCTTCCATTGGCTTAGATTAGATTGTTGAGCAAATTTTATTTGCTACCTATGAAAAAACAATTTAAATCTAATCCAATCATGATTAAACTGTACAATTGGATTATATGAACAAGTGTGGCATTTAAACAATCTGCACACAACTTTTATTTGCAAAAATAAAATTGACTAAGAGTAGTGGCATTTGGATTTGAAAAACTTTTAGAATTTATTATTTATTATTTTCTTTCTAGGCTAACATTTTATTTTTTGTGCCTTACTTTTTTAGGACATCTATTCTAACATTTTATTTGATATGGACATATTCATCATAATATCCCTAACATTTTTTCTTTCAATATTATTTTTGTCAATATCCTAACATAACATTTTCTTGAAATATATTTTCATTTTTTGACTAATTGATGCTAACTTACCAAAACCAAAAAATGTTACAACATCGGCTCCAATTGGGGACTACTTTCTCCTGCAAAATGTAGAGACCCTGCAAATCCATGTGTCTTCTCCTCGGGCCGTGGAGTCTTAGCTATGAAAAAATCACACTAACAGTTTGAAAAAGTAAAGTAAACCGGACTTTTACAATGGTAGTAGTGAAATCTACTTCTACTTCTCAGTACTAAATGTAATGGTTGAAAAACATTCCATTAACATGATATGTGGAATATAGCCCCTCAAGATTTTGTAGAAAAAAGGTGTTGTTTCCCTTTACTTCAGCAATAGCTAAGGTCCAAACCACAGGTTGTCAAACTTGACATGTTTTCCCTTGTATTCTCTTCTATAATCCCATCTTAGAACTAGATCACCCTCCTTGAAGTCCCTTTCCCCAACTCTTCTGTCAAATAGGCTCTTCATCTTATTCTAATACTTTTTCAATTTGTATTGAACTTCATCTCCGTTTTCATTTAATTCAATAATTTGATTTATCCTCCTTGAAAAGTCATCAAGTTCATCAATTGAATCCTACAGGAATTTTAAAACAGGGAAGGCCAAGTTGGTAGGGAAGCTTGCATCTTTCCCATAAACTACCTGAAAAAGAGATTTTCTAGTAGATCTTTTTGGAGTAATTCTTTGCCCAGACTGCATAAGTTAGATGAGTCTCCCAGCTCTTTTTATGATCTGCTAAAGTCTTTTTGATAACCTTTACCAAACTTTTATTGGATGATTCTACAAGACTATTACCTTGAGGATAGTATGGAGTTGAATGATGTAGCAAAATCTATTATTTCTGGCAAAATTCAATCATTTTAACACTGGAAAATGTTGTGGCATTGTCAGTTACAATCTAGGTTGGGCAACCAAACCTAGATAAGATGTTTTCTTCAATGAATTTGATTACTAATGAATTAGTAGCATTTATTACTGGAATTGCTTCCACCCATTTAGTAAAGTAGTATGTTGAAGTAAGGATCCATGTGCTGGCTGCTCTGTTTTGATCTTTCCACTGATACACTTTACCTGCAAATGATACTCTTTACTTGTTGATCTCTTTTCATCCTATTTACCCTCATTGACTGGAGTAAAAAACAAAATTTTATCTTTTACCACAAATGAATTACAAAATGTTAAGCATTTCTTCCCACCATTTTGGCTATGGTATTCTAGTTTTTTGAAGCTTTCTGAGGGTTTCATCTGTTTCAGTATACCTAAAGAATGTGGGCTGAATTGGGAACAAGTGTTTCAGCTCATGCTCGACATAAAATAAGTTCTTTAGGTTGTCACAGAGAACTCGGCATGTGGGGAGTGCTTTTATTCCTGAGGCACTTGTTGATGAACTTGCTTGATTGCCTGCATATTTATTCAACTTATCTACATAATCTCTCTACTTCATTAATCTATCATTAATCATTAAAGGACTTGGTAGACCTTTATTTTGCAAAATAGCAAACTTCTCCATGAAAGCATTAATCTCTACCTGCATGTCATGACATCTTCTTTCTAAATTTTGTATCAAAGTTTTGTTAGTTAATACCCTCTTGATTTCCAAAATGGTTTCTATTCTATCTGTGATGCCTAGTTCTTCCAGTTGTTCTCTATTCCTGGTATTTAAAAAATGTATGAGTCTATTGGCTTCCTCTGGCATTTGTCCTAGCTGTGCCTTTGTCCTTTGAATTTCTTCTAGGGTTGTCTTCACTAGATCAATCTGCTCGAAAATCACTTGGATGGAAGGCCAAACACCATTTATGGATTGAGTGATGTTGGCCCAAAGAATTTTCTTAATCTCTGCCAGAGGTTTTTCAAAAGTGAGATCTTTTTCTAATGTTTTTACCTTATTCTACAATGTTTTAATCTCTCTTGTTTTTTCTACAACATTTATTTTTGAGAGATCATAGTTTTGTTCCATCTTTGCAAGCTGTTCTTTTACCTGTTTTAGCTTTGAAACTTGTAATCTCATGTCCTCCATTGATTTTATTAATTAAACTGTGTTCAAATTGTCATTATTGCCATGTGTTGTCCCTGCTGTTGCTGCTGTTCCTGTCCCTGTGACCACCTCTGCTGTGGCTGGTGGAATATTTGGTGCTAATGCAGTTCCAAGTGTAGAGGGTACTGCTGCTGAGACTACTGGTATTACATTAGGAGGCCGAGAGGTCGACACCCCCTGCTTATCTTTCAGTTCCCTTTCCAGTTCCTGTTCAGTCTCATTCAATCTCTCATTTAGCTTTAAAAGCAGATCCATTAATTCTTCTTCAGATTTTTGCTTTATAATTTCTGCACTCTGTGGATGTCTTGAATGAGGCAGCTTCAACTGTTTCCTCAAGGCAGCAATATCTTCATCTTTCTTTTTGATCAATTCCTCTATACCCTTCACATCTTTGGGATTATGTCCCAATCCAATAATGATTATTTCTAGAGACTTTATTCTGTTATCTTTAGCCAGGGATGAGGCTTTTTCTAATTGTAGTTGAGCTGTAGTGTTATCCAAGGAATTTTGCAATCGATGGGCCATCATTGCCTTACTAGCCAAGGTTGAATAGACCATTCTCTAGTTTGTTTGTGTAATTCAATCTGGTCCATAGAATGAATATCGTTTGGCATGACCCCCAAATTTGTTCTGATGTAATCTGTTGCTGAGTTAGGTTGTTGCACTTTAGGCTTAAAGTAGCTCATTATCATTTTGCCCTCTTTAATGTCATAGGCTAACATTAATCTCTGTTGATTTGTGGGGTCCGTTTTCAATTATTGATTATAAATTTGGAGTCTCAATGGATCATTTCTTGCTTTGATTTCTGTGAATGATTTCTTGATATCCATGGCATCTTTCATTGGTGGTCTGAAAGATGATACTTCTGTACTTTGCTATTGTTCTAGCTCTTCTCTCTGTGTGCTAGTGGATGTTCCTCCCTCTGGAATAGTGTGCTGACTAGCGATTCCCTCTCTCCTTTGACTATCTGTAGTCTCCTCCACAAATTCCTCCTCTGAAGGGCGATTTAACCTTTGCCATTTTGTTTCAGGCTGCTCTGAAGGCTCACTAGCAAGGGTAGCTACTTTCCTGTCTCCCTTTTTAATCTTTTCCACATTTAGAGGGGTCTGCAAGATTGGCGGTCCTTCTACATTAGTCTGAGTTGGTGGAGTTGGCGTTTGGACCTATTCTTTGGAGGTTTCAGGTTGTTGAGACATTGTGACCTGAAAGCTAGTTTTTAGTTCTTTATCTTTTGATGACTCTGTAGCTGGTGTGCTGGTTTCCTGTGGAGGTTGCTGAGATGTTCCAGTGGTGGATGCACCAATTCCTGACCTTTGATATAGCTCGAATGGTACTTGTAATGGGGAAGTGAACAATTTAATGGCAGGTTGAATAACAAGTTCCGGAGTGCGCTGCTGCAAATTTTCTGACCAGGTAATGGTTAGAAAGCTTTAGCAGTTGGCTGGGATGTTGCTTTGCATGGGAACATAGTTTGCTGTATAAAACATTGAAAATGACATTTCATTAGTTTTATTCGCAAAATCTAGGTTGGTGGGGATTTTGATTATTGAACAAATGATGTAAGCATGATAGGATGGTTTGTCGTATGTGGAGGGTGGTAAGCGGTATGGTGTCACACCGCTTTTGGGATTGGGCGGTATTTAGTCGGGGGCCAGCAATCCCATTGATCGAATTATATGTGGTGGATGTATGGGATGAAAACAGCCTAGTGATTGTGCCTTAAAGTGCGGTCACCATGGGGGGCAGGATATCAACGTCGGCTGTTGGATGATGGAGACAGGATCGAATGGTGGATGGGTGTGTTATGAAACCAGCTCAAGAAAATATAGAAAAGATAGATCAACGCCTTAGAATTCAGCCTCTTCGAGGGGGCAACCTACTTTACATTAATAAATGAAACAATTCTTGGATGATACAAATGAAAAGACCTCCTTTCTATATATAGGAGTCTAAGGGGTCATAAATAATAGAGCCGACATAACAATAATAATGTAAGGGCACAATAGTAACAATATGGGCACTACATGGGTACATCAATATAATAAGGGGGTTTTACTAATAACAATAAGGGGTTACACTAGTAGTATAGGGGCCTAACAGAGTGATATGGCGAAACTTTATGTAGGCGGGCCCAATGTAATTAACAGCTAATTAATCACATTGGGGTGATTGCAAATGGTTAGGGAGGTTATTATTAACCAAGAGGGTTAATTAATCCCGTGTAATAAAGCGAAAAGTCAAGCTGCTTAATGGGTTACTGATTAACTTATTAATCCTATTTTAACATGGATTATGGTTATATTTAACTGGGAGTGGGATATTTAATATTTGGGGGTTTCTTAATATATTTAATAATATGGGATAGGGTGAAATTTTTGGAGTTATATAATACAAGTCAAAGATTAATATGAAAAATGTAATGGAAAGCGCTAAGTAAAAACATTAAAGTTGTGCATTTAAACTTAGTCTTAAAGTGGAAAAAAGGGGTTTTATGTAATATTGTGAATTTTTTAAAAGACTTATAAGAGTGAATGAATGATGGTTTTAAGTACTTAGGCTTTTGAAATTATTGGGCCGAGGGTTCAGTCACTCCAAAAGTCAGAGAAATGCTCTGAGCCCCTCCAATTTAGCAAATACCTTAGTGCTTAGGGGAAATTAGTGAATAATTAGGGGAAATGAGAGGGGGAGTAATCATTGTGACTTTTCTTTGCTTGTGATGTCTTCAATGTAGTGTATGCCTTTGCCTTATGATAAAAAAGTGAAAGATTAGCACATTTGGAGACATTATTCACCATACATGATTTTGCAACATCATCTACTTACCCTACCTACTTAACCTAGCATTTTTTCATCTTTATTTGGGTGCACTTAGACTAGCAAACCCTTATCAAATCTTCCTTTTATTTTACATGGAAAATCCTATCTAAATCTACACTTATTACATCCAATGGCTCAGATTAAACTGTTGTGCTCCCTTTATTTATTCTACCTATCTACTTATCTGCCAAGATTACACTGTTTGGTCAGATATTTATTCTCTATTCTACAATATGAAATTGAAAGACGAATAAGCCAAGTTTAAACAGTTTGACTATTCATAAATTGTGGCATAAGTAAAAAGCTACACACAATTGTTTATTACACAAAGTGATCTGATAATCACCCTATGAGTGCCATCAGTTAAAGATTTATTAAACCAAAGGTATTACAGACTCATGTGCTGGTGTGTGTGTTCTGTGTTATTGAAACAACGGATCGATCAGATTGCCATTACACAGAAAATAAGTGGAAAGACAACAGAGAAATACAGTAAGCAACACAAAGACACAAACAATTTTTAATAAGGAGTTCACCCTATTCTCCAGGGCTACGTCTCCGATCCAGCTTCAGTGGTGGCCTTGTTTTATTGTGTCTTACAACAGAGAAATTACAATACAGGGACTCAATATGAGTTCTCCTGAAGCAGATTTTTGCTTAGCAGGGTGGTTCTTGGATTCCCCAAGCCACTTAGAGTTCACAGACTCTTTTTCTTCCTACCATCTCTATGACCCTTGGTCTACAGTGGAAAGAGCCAAATGTGATGCTAAGTCCGGACAGACCCATGAAGAAGACTGTCAGGAGGAAAAAGCAAACGACAGAGGTCAAGGGTCAAAGGGCAGAGCTAAGATGGGGCCCTGTAAACCCAAGACCACAACTAAACCTTGAGTTATTCTGAACGACCCAACTCTGCAAGTGGACAGAGACCACATGGCTAACTATGCCATCATATGCAAATTTATGGGAATTGCTCTCCTATCCTTATGCAGGTACCTTTGTTTCCTACAACGAATGTTTCTTTTATTGTTTATGTGCTTGCCTATCCTTATCCAAGTACCTCTCTTTCCTATAACGAATGTTTTTTTTTTGTGCAATAGCTATACACTGATGCAACCTCCACCTTCTAGTGGGTAGGTGATACGACTTTGGAGTTTGTGCTGTCAAGTCATTTGGATAAACTTCAAATCATGTGAGAGTCAATCTATGGGAAGGCTTGAATCTTCAAGCTCTCTAGTGCTCGATGATGGCTGTGGTCAACTCGACCCTCTGTCTCCTCTGCTTGGCTTTACTATTCTCTATGTTCAGTTCCCCTCTCAGGGTTCACTGTTCACTATCTCTCTTGGTTGCTTGGACTCCTCTCAATTCAGTTTCCCAATCAACTCCTCTCCATTCGACTGTCTCCGTTCATGGCTTTAGCCATTCGTTCCATATGCCTGTTCGGTTCCTCTTCCACCTGCGTCGATTCTCCTTCTGCAGTTGTGCTTGGAGTTCCCTGTTCGGTGTCAGGATGAATGCCCAAGGAGTGGCCACGTGTCCCCATCTAACTAGTGCCAGCATGCTTCGTCGGTTCGTTTCTTCAGTTATGTCGTGGATGCATTCCTCCTCCATCGTGGCAGTCAAATGGACTCCAAATCCCTTTAGAACGCGGCCTAATTCCCTGCTGATTCCGCTTCTTTCCATCGAGCGCAATCTTGGCCGTCTAATCTAGGCTCCTCAAGATCTGACGTCATACGCACGTCGAGCATGGTTGACTTGCTCGACCGATAACGCGCGATTAATGGCGGTTTTCTCTCTCCTCCGCCACCACACGTAGATTGGTATATGGGATCGCTCCACTCCTGTCCAAAACCTCTTACTGTTCAAGGGCGCCCTAATCAAAACTACCGGTTTCCATGGTGCGGGTCCCGCCTTTGTACTTTAGCACTTTTACCTTTTTCTACCCGCGATCCTCTGGTTTCGCCATGCGACTGGGTGCTCGGGTTTTCCCATTTTGGGCCTGTTCACCCAGCGATTG
Source organism: Pinus taeda (assembly GCA_000404065.3). Lineage (NCBI taxonomy): Eukaryota > Viridiplantae > Streptophyta > Pinopsida > Pinales > Pinaceae > Pinus > Pinus taeda. Next base: position 129,118 of record APFE030070448.1, on the reverse strand, counting down.
AAAATCACCTCCTTTTCCCGATCCGAGGCTCCCAGGGGCTACTTTGGCTGCCTGTGCGGTCTTCATGGGCCTCAGTCAGCGCGCTTTGATCGAGGTTCTTATCGTTCCACGTTGGCTGCCATGGCCACTGGTTCTAGGTGGTTTTGATGTTGTTTTGGATTTCATTAGAGATTTATCCGACCTGATTCAGTCATGGTTCTTGACAGTCTTTCTATGGATCTGATTCGGATCACAAAGTGAAAAAGTAGTGGCATTTAGACTTGCAAACTTTCGTGGTCTTTTTGTTTGGGGTATACCCTCTTTACATTTTTTAAATTTTTTGATTTTTTGAAAATATGGAAAACCTTTGCAACAAGTAAAGGTATGAACATATTACATAACTCATCAAGTCAATCATGACATATGACACCTATTGGTATAGGGGCCTAACACTGGCTCCACTTGGGGATGGCTTTCCCTGGTGGAAAGTCAAGAACAATAGATGGGATAGCCTCTGAATGAGTTTGACTGTGCTTTGCATTCTCCTTTTCCTGGCTTCTTTATTATATATACGATAGTGATACTTCTGAAGCTTACAGCCTTTTCTTCGGGCTTCAACTCCAAAAGTCACTGTCCAATAAAAACTGTGACATTACAAAAGGATATAGTATGTACAGGTTAATCATCATTTAACTTAATAGGTAGGATCAAAATAATGTTTTATCATACAACCATTGACTAGTCCTTCTTCTGATGATGTACACCCAAGTTCTTCAAATAATGTGTATTGTTTCCTTGTAGAGCCTGGATAATATATGGACCTTTCCATAGGAAGTCAAGCTTCCCATGTTTCCCCTTGTCTTCTCTTCTCAACACTTTGTCTCCAGGATGGAAGTCTTCTGCTTTAGTTCTTCTATCAAATATTTTCTTGAGTTTTTCCTGCCATATTTGGGATCTCTGATACACTTCCTTTCTGGTCTGCTGCAAATTTATGTCTGATTAATCCTCCTTTGGATGTCATTGGGTTCCACTTGAGCTTCTTGCAGTAGTTTAATAACCGGAACTCCCAATGATGAAGGAAATACTGCCTCCATGCCATAGACTAATTCATAAGGACTAGTGCCAATGGATTTTTTAGTTGTCAATCTGTCTGCCCATAGTGCACTGATCAATTTCTTATGCCAAGTCTTTTTGTTTTCTTCCAACAGTTTCTTAATAATGTTAATAAGGCTTTTGTTGGAGGATTCAGCTAATCCGTTTCCTTGTGGATAATATGCTGTGGAATGGCCTAAGGTAATATGGTATTTATTACAAAAATTGATCATCTTTCGTGATTTAAAAGCTGTAGCATTGTCTGTTATGATTTTTATGGGCAATCAAATCTGGATAATATGTTGGTTTCTAGGAATCCTATGATTGTTGTATTTGTGGTTTGTCTGGAAGGTATCGCCTCTATCCATTTGGTAAAGTAAGCAATGGTAGTAAGGATCCATTTATGTTCTCCAGAGGAGGGAGGGTGGATTTCTCCAATGAAGTCAAGATCCCATTATTGAAATGGTTTTTCAGTAGAGATAGGTTTTAGGGGTAAAGGTAATAGTTTTCTCTTGCCCTAAAAAATTTGGCATTTATGGCAAGAGGTAACAAATTTTTTCACATTAGCGAACAAGGTTGGCCAATAGAAACCAGCCCTTAAGATCTTATCTGCAGTCGATTTCTAGTAGAGGTGTCCACCACAATCTCCTGCATGAAAATATTGAAGTGTCTTGTCAGCTTCATTCTTTAGTAAACAACTCAATAAGGTTCCTTCATGATTTTTCCAAAAAAAAGCACTATCTACAATGCAAAACTTTAAAGCTTTCATTTTTAAAAATCTACTTTTTGTTCTGGAAAACCCTGGAGGAGCCTATAGGTTTTGTAACTCGTAGATTATATCATCATACCAAGGGGAATTTGTGAAGGCCTCGCTGATCTGTGGAGTCACCATCTTCTGTTCGTTGTCCAATTCATTGATGTCCAAGGCTTGGAAGTTTGTTTCTGTCATGAGTTTAGCCAATCCCTTTCCTTTTATCAATTTAGTAGGTTTATTTCAATATCATATTCTAAAATGGTAGCAATCCATTTACCTCTTTTGCCTTCAATTCCATCCTGAGTTAGGATATCCTTGACAACAGCATTTGGTACATAGGCTATCACATGAGAATACAGTATGTAAACTCTAAAGTCCTTAATTGCTTTAAATAGTGCAAATGCCTATTTTTCCATGATTTTATACTTGAGTGATGCATCTCTAAGTGCTTTACTAAAAAAGGCTATGGGTTTCTCACATCCTTTGTCATCCTTTTGTAGTAAAACAACTGCTATAGTGTGCTCTGAGACAAAAGAAAAAATTATGAAATCTCTATCGAATTGGGGACTTGTAAGGACCGGTGTTCTAGTCAAAGCCATCTTAATTTCTTCAAATGCTTGCTTGGCTTCTACCGTCCATTTTATACTTGAATCCTTTCTTAACATGTTATTGAGTAACCTAATTAATTATGCTAAATTAGATATGAATATTCTCAAAAAGTTTATCTTTCCTAAGAAAGCTTGAAGTTCCTTGATGCTTCTAGGATAAGTATCTGTAATATTACTTCTATTCTGGCAGGATCAATCTAAATGCCATCCTTTGAGATAATGTGCCCTAAGAGCTTACCTTCTTCAAGACCAAACAAAGATTTTTTAGGATTTAAAGAGATACCATATTTCCTCCATTTGAGAAACACTTGTCTAAGATGATCTAGATGTTGCTTATCTGACTTGGAAAAGATAGTTAGGTCATCCAGATATATGACAAGAAAATCATGAATTTCTTTAGCAAATGCAATGTCAATTGCTCTTTGAAAAGTAGCTCTTGCATTTTTAAGTCAAAAAGGCATTTTAATATACATGAATGTACCCCATGGTGTAGTAAAGGAAGTTTTTTCCTGATCATCAAGGTGGACTAGAATCTGGTTATACCCTAAAAATCCATCCAAAAGTAAAATCCTAGAGGCTCCCACTACCCTTTGCAAAATGTGATCCATCTTGGGTAAAGGGTAATTGTCCTTTAAAGAAACTTTGTTTAGATTTATCAGGTCTACACATAATATAATTTCACCAGTTTTCTTTCTAGTAGGTACTAAATTAGATACCTACTATGAAAATCTTATTGGTGCAATTATCCCTGCCTCATACATACGTTTAATCTCTTTCTCAATTAGTGGTAGTAAGACATGGTTGATTGCTCTGAGTTTCTGTTTAAATGGTTTCTGGTCTTCCTTCCAAGGTATGGTATGTTGAATTATTGAGGTATCATATGCTTTCAAATCCTCATAACTCCAGGCGAAGACATCCTGGAATTCTCTCATGAGTTCAGCATATTTTAACTTTTGGTCAGGGGGTAAGGACTTTGATAGTTTTACCATTTTAGGATTTTCTTCTATTCCTAAGTTATACTCTTCAATGTCTACTTTTAATGGTTCCATCTTTGGTTTCTTAGGAATGCCATTGGAGTCAAAGAGGTCCTCTAGAGGAGTTAATCCCTTAGGCAAGTGATTATCTTTTAGATCTATGACCTTTGTTTCCTCCCCATTTATCTCATCAAGGTCCATCTATTTTAAGTGTTGAACTTCCTGTTTGGTGAAAGTTGTGGGGTGAAGCATTTGAATGGAACTGTCTTCTATCATATTGGCATTTACTTTATCTATCTATTTAGTAGCATCAATATCTATATGACTATGAGAAAATTCATTATCTAAAGTCAGAAAGTTATTTATTTGCTCATCATTGTCAAAAACTTGCCAGTTCTTTACATTGTCAAGGATGGTAGGCCTATGCCTGATTTTAGCAGTGAACTAGTGGTTAGGCTCGAATGGTAATTTACAAGTACTAGAAAACATGGCCAGACTATGAGCATGTAAGTTGTGCTTCCTAGATACTACTGGAAGCTGAGTTTCCAGAAAGGTATTAAGAATCCCTATCACCGTTCCCCTATAGTATCCTAATCTGGTATCTCTAGTAAGGTACTTTCCTTTAATCTAATCGATAATTAATTCTGAATCACCTATAACAGAAACTCTAATTTACCCTAACCATTTTACAATTTTAAGTCCTAGCAAAAGAGCTTCATACTCTGCCATATTGTTGGTGCATTTAAAATTCAGTCGGTAGGCATGGCCTTCAGCATGATCATTTTCTAAGTTATGCACCCAAATTCCTGCCCATGCCCCTAATTTATTTACAAAACCATCAAACTCTAAGTGCTAGAGAATTTCATGGACATAATCAGTGTCAGGGGTAATGGGAATTTGTTTAGCTAGGGGTTTCAATTTTTTGTTCTCATCAAGCTTATCTGTGTCATCTGATTGATCATTTGTATCTGAGATTTCCTGGATTAGAACACTTGTTTCTCCTGTTTCAATTTCTTTTGGTTCTGTTGTTAACACATTTCATTATTGGCAGGATTGATTTCGACATTATATAGAATAAATGAATCCATATCTGAGTGTACAGAGTAGATAGGGAAATTTTGTGGTTTCTCCTGGCTACTTACTACATATTTCATTAATGTCTCTCCATATAGCTTCTTAGGTTGGTTGAAAACAGAGATAGTAGCATAAGACATGTCCAACTGTAGTGATCCTTGGAGTTTTGCACCCCAGGACCTGGATAACAACATCCCATATTTTGGAGGAATATCAGCTACTACTATATCCATCATGATTGTTTTAGCAGGATACTGAACTAAAGAAACACACAGGTCTTTTATTAACCCTAAGCATCTCACTTGACTTGAATCAAAAGAAAAGAGATCTTTGTAAGGCTTGGTGATGTTAAGATCTAATTTCTCCATTACAGATTTGGGCATTGAATTGTGAGATGCCACAGAATCAAACATAGCATTATGGAGGATTTTGTCATGAATATTTAGACTCACGTAGAATGGAGGCACACTTCCTTCTAGGTGTTTCCCATTCACTTTAGGGCCAAAGTTTAGTTCTGGTTGGTCATCAAAAACATTTACAGAATCTTCGATTCCAATGATTTTGAGTGATAGGTTAATTTGTTCTCGGTAGGCATCATGTTTAGCTAGTTCTGACAGTGGAACAACTACCTTTAATTTGCCCACTTTGGCTTCCAAATTGAAAGGTTTTTCAGCTTGGGCTTTAGTGTTTCGAAAAATTGGATTCTCTCTATTTTTTGGATTTTCAGTGTTTTTGTCTTTTCCATGAGTAGGGTTAGTACTTACATTTTCTCTTAAATTGAATTTTCTAGGTTCTTCCACAGTTACCTTAGAGGTAAGATGAATGGAAGAGTCTCTGTTATTCTGTTGATTATGAGATATGTCTTCTATTATTGGATCAGAGGGGTTATTGTTAGGTATGGACAAAATTTGTACATGTGGAGGTACTATTTTTCCTTTGGCTGGTTGTTTTGGGCCTTTCTGTTTGTTATTATCAGGGACATCAATTCTTCTACTTCTCAAATTATACTATTTGTGCACTTCGTAGATAGTTGTGTCACATCCCTCCTTGAAATGAAATGATTCTCCTGACTGGGTTTGAAATTGTTGAAGGACATGAGTCTCCTGATCTTCTTGAGTTAAAAACACTTCTCCTTCATTATTAAGCCCCATTAGATTTATCTGAGTGTCCTTAGCGGGATCCTCGGAGCTGGATGCTTCTATGTAATTCTCTAGGAAAGGGGGTCTAATGTTCTGATCAGGGACAATTTTACCAGTGTTTGGATTTTGGTTTTTCAGGAAATTTGGATTCCTTCCTGTATTCGCCTGTTGACCCTCCCAATGTGATTTTCTTTCTATTATTTCTACTCTGTCCCCTAATCTTTCCATTCCTTTGATTATTGCGTCCAGTTTCTGATCTATAGGTGAAGATTCTTCCTTGAGTGGTATCCTTCTTTCACTTCTAGCCTTGGCATGTTTTGATATCAAATTAGCCTCAAGACTGATAGCTATACTTTGCATTTATTCTAAGGTTCTGGGGGCTCTTTCCCTTAGCTGAAAATCCATATCCGAATCAAATCCTCCTGGGAACTTGATCAGGGCTAGATCAGGTGGGGGTCTGAGGTTTTGGGGAATTGCATTGTAAACAACATTAAACCTAGTGCAATAATGTTGCACGGTTTCCTGAGTTCCTCTCTTAAGATCTTCATATTTAGATAAGATCTGCAGAGGATCTTTCTTCTTCTCCCAATGGTTTAAGAATTGTGTATAAAGGGCTTCTAGGTTAGTTATGATGTTTTCTCCTAGAGCCCTAGTTCTGACTTCACTTGTTAAACTTTGGACAAATATCCTCATTTTAACATGATCAACATCAATCTCGTATATTTCAAAATACTAAGTCATTTTTTTGGTATGTTGTTGGGTTGTGTAGGTGCCAGTGCCATCAAATTGGGTGATTTTACTTTGATAGTCTTGGGGCATAGCACCCAAGTTGGCTGGTAAGCGCAGGGGAGTGTATTGGTTTTCCATAGCTGGAGGTGGTGATGAAACTGCAGATGGGGTAGGGGTAAAAATAGGAATGTGAGTTGTAGATGGAGAGGTAGAAGGAGGGGTTTGTGGTGGAGTATTTTGGGGTTGAGATGAATGAGGGATGGATGAAGAACTTGCAAAAGCAACAGTGATTGTAGAGGGATCAGGTGTTTGTTCAGAAGTGAGTTCAGATTGTATTGAATTTTGTAAATGTCTGTCAATTGCAACACTGACAGCTTCAAACTTTAAGTCTTCAATGAACACAGGGTCATGAACCATGTTTTTCAATTTAGACTTAGAAAATGTTACAAACAAAGAGGTTTCAAACTGTTCATCAAAGGGCTCATCCTCAAGATAAACCCACTTTACAGGGAAAAAAGTTGATCTGTAAATAGGCTGAGAACTAGCAGTACTTTCTTGGCTTTCCTATCTCCTAAGAATTCTTAGAATCAGATTAGGGTTCTCAAATACAGGTGGTGGATTTGGGTCAGGGTTTGACCTAGTATAATGATTCCTTTCTGAAGCCAGATTTCTTGGTTATGATTTTCTGAATTAATGTCAACAACTTATATGTTTCTTTAGGATTTTTGAAATTTAATTTAGAACAGTCCTAAAGATTTATTCAACTGAGGAACTGGTTTATGTTCAGTTCATAAACTAGACTGGAGATAGACTGAAGCAACATTCATCTACTTATGATCTTGCAAAGCAAGAGCAGTTCAAAGGCTACCTGGCTAACTTCAGGCTCCATCTATAGTTTATAAAGTGAACAATAATGATAGAAAATTTCCATTCCCCAGCGGAGTCGCCACTATGTTATCACTCAGATTTTCCCAGAATTTGTAAAAAGGGGAAAGGGGTTCGAGGTAACCACAAACCAATATTTTAGATACAGAATCTAGCCAATATGTATCCAGAGAGGGCTCTCTCTTTAAGTTTTAGCTTTGTTTTATAAGATTTTAGGCAAGTTATTAGAGCTTGGGGTTTTGTTTGAATTTGTTGGTGAAGTTCAATAGCAAAGGAGTAAAACTGAATAGTTTAGTCCATTGGGCTAATGGGAGTCAGAGAAAATGGCTCAACTGGATTTGGCTTCTCAATAAAGGATGGTTTCATAGGGCAAGATAACTGAACAGGTAGCAAATAGAGACTTAAAATGATGGGATGGGCTTAAAGGGTTAAAGGGAAACTAAGAATCCTTCAACATACTTTAAAAGAGCAGAACATGACTAACCATCAATAAAGAGAAATTAAGAATTCTTTACTAAATGATTAAGATGAATAAACTAGAAAACAAGAGCAATTAAGAATTCACTGTTTATACTAGTTCAGAAGAAAACATTGGGAACAAAAATGATTGAAGAAAGATTGCACTGAAGCACTTTCTGAATTATTCTTTTTCGTTTAATGTTAAGATATGAAACATAGTGAATATAATAAACCTGAAAACATTAACACATAAGATATAAGATACTTATTTGCTTGATGTCCAACACATGAATCCTGAGAAAAGTCCTTTACATCAATCCTTCATCCAGCCAACCATGAAAAATTTGTCCAACAACACTTTTTATTCCAAAATATCAATTTTACAGCAATGTCAAAGAATCCACCCTCAATCATTCGAACGAGGGTGTCTTTATACAAAAATTTTACAATGAAATATCTCTTAACAAAGTAGAGATATAAACTGAGATGAATAATCAAATATTTCAAGAAAATAGGGCTAGAAGACCTCGTAGATGACATATAAGGAAACCAAATGGATTGTTGTCCCTATTCTTGATAATGTGTTGGGAGTTAGGCCCTATGATTTTGCCTTCTGCTATCCTTGGTGTAATCATGTGCTGGCTGCTCTGTTTTGATATTTCTACTGATACACTTTACCTGCATCTGATACTCTTTACCTGTTGATCTCTTTTCATCCTCTTTACCCTCATTGACTGGAGTAAAAACCAAAATTTTATCTTTTAGCACAAATGAATTACAAAATTTCAAGCATTTCTTCACACCATTTTGGTTGTGGTATTCTATTTTTCTGAAGATTTCTTAGGGTTTCATCTGTTTCATTATACTTGAAGAATGTGGGATGAATTGGGAACAAGTGTTTTAGCTCATGCTCGACATAAAATAAGTTCTCTAGGCTGTCATAGAGAACTCGGCCTATGGGGAGTGCTTTTATTCCTGAGGCACTTGTCGATGAACTTGCTTGATTGCCTACATATTTATTCAACTTATCTACATAATCTCTCTACTTCATTAATCTATCATTAATCACTAAAGTACTTGGTAGACCTTTATTATGCAAAATAGCAAACTTCTCCATGAAAGAATTAATCTCTACCTGCATGTCATGACATCTTCTTTCTAAATTCTGCATCAAAGTTTTGTTAGTTAATACCCTATTGATTTCCAAAATGGTTTCTGTTCTACCTGTGATGCCCAATTCTTCCAGTTGTTCTCTATTCCTGGTATTCAAAAAATTATGATCCTATTGGCTTCCTCTGGCATTTGTCCTAGCTGTGCCTTTGTCCTTTGAATTTCTTCTAGGGTTGTCTTTACTAGATCAATATGCTCGACAATCACTTGGATGGAAGGCCAAATATCATTTATGGATTGAGTGATGTTGGCCCAAAGAATTTTCTTGATCTCTACCAGAGGTTTTTCAAAAGTGAGATCTTTTTCTAATGTTTTTACCTTATTCTCCAATGTTTTAATCTCTCTTGTTTTTTCTACAACATTTATTTTTGAGAGATCATAGTTTCGTTCCATCTTTGCAAGTTTTTTTTTTACCTGTTTTAGCTCTAAAACTTGTAATCTCTTCTCCATTGATTTTATTAATTCTTCTGTGTTCAAATTGGCATTGTTTCCCTATGTTGTTCCTGTTGTTGCTGCTGTTCCTGTCCCGAGTATTTGGTGCTAATGCAGCTCCAAGTGTAGAGGGTATTATTGCTAAGACTACTGGTATTACATCAGGAGGCTGGGAAGTCGACTCTCCCTGCTTTTCCTTCAGTTCCCTTTCCAGTTCCTATTCAGTCTCATTCAATCTCTCATTTAGCTTTAAAAGTAGATCCATTAATTCTTCTTCAGATTTTTTCTTTATAATTTCTACACTCTGTGGATGTCTTGAAGGAGGTAGCTTCAGCTGTTTCCCCAAGGCAGCGATATCTTCATCTTTCTTTTTGATCAATGCCTCTATACCGTTCACATCTTTGGGATTATGTCCCAATCCAAGAATGATTTCTTCTAGAGACTTTATTCTATTATATTTGGCCAGGGAGGAAGCTTTTTCTAAGTGTAGTTGAGCTGTAGTGTCATCCAAGGAATTTTGTAATTGATGGGTCATCATTGCCTTACTAGCCAAGGTTGAATAGACCATTTCTCCAGTTTTTTTGTGCAATTCAATCTGGTCCATGGGATAAATATCCTTTGGCATGACCTCCAAATTTGTTCTGATGTAATCTGCTATTGACTTAGGTTGTTGCACTTTAGGCTTAAAGTAGCTCATTATCATTTTTCCCTCTTTAATGCCATACGCTGACATTAATCTTTGTTGATTTGTGGGGGCCATTTTCAGTTATTGATTATAAATTTGGAGTCTCAATGGATCATTTCTTGCTTTGATTTCTGTGAATGATTTCTTGATATCTATGGCATATTTCATTGGTGGTCTGAAAGATGATGCTTCTGCACTTTGCTGCCCTTCTAGCTCTTCTCTTTATGTGCTAGTGGATGTTCCTCTCTCTGGAATAGTGTGATGATTAGTGATTCCCTCTCTCCTTTGACTATCTGTAGTCTCCTCCACAAATTCCTCCTCTGAAAAAGGATTTAACCTTTTCCTTTTTGTTCCAGGCTACTCTGAAGGTTCACTGGCAGGGGTAGCTACTTCCATGTCTCTCTTTTTACTCTTTTCCTCATTTAGAGGGGTCTGCAAGCTTGGTGGTCCTTCTACATTAGTCTGAGTTGGAGGAGTTGGTGTTTGGACCTGTTCTTTGGAGGTTTCAGGTTGCTGAGACATTGTGACCTGAAAGCTGGTTTCTAGTTCTTTACCTTTTGATGGCCCTGTAGCTGGTGTGCTGGTTTCCTGTGGAGATTGTTGAGAGGTTCCAGCAGTCAGTGCACCAATTCCTGACCTTTGAGATAGCTTGAATGGTACCTGTAATGGGGAAGTGAACAATGTAATGGCGGGTTGAATAGCAGGTTTCGGAGTGCGTTGCTACAAATTTTCTAACCAGGTGGCGATTGGAAAGCTTTAGTAGTTGGTTGGGACGTTGCTTTGCATGGGAACACAATTTGCCGTATAAAACATTGAAAATGACATTTGATTATTTTTATTCGCAAAATCTAGGTTGGCGTAGATTTTGATTATCGGAAAAATGACGTAAGCATGATACGACGATTTGTCGTATGTGGAGGGTGGTAAGCGGTATGGTGTCGCACCTCTTTTGGGATTGGGTGGTATTTAGTCGGGGGCCAACGATCCCATTGATCGAATGACACGTGGCGGAGGTATGGGATGAAAATTGCTTGGTGATCGCACGTTAAAGCGCGGTCACTAGGGGGTGCAATATCAACACCCGCGTTTGGATTATGGAGACGGGATTGAACGGTGGACGGGCGAGTGATACAGCGGAACTTTATGTAGGCGGGCCCAATGTAATTAATAGCTAATTAATCATATTGGGGCGATTGCGAATGGTTAGGGAGGTTATTAATTAACCAAGAGGGTTAATTAACCCCGTGTAATAAAGCGAAAAGCAAAGGTTCTTAATGGGTTACTGATTAACTCATTAATCCTATTTTAACATGGATTATGGTTATATTTAAACGGGAGCGGGATATTTAACATTTGGGGGTTTTTTAATATATTTAATAATATAGGATAGGGTGAACTTTTTGGGAGTTATATAATATAAGTAAGAGATTAATATGAAAAATGTAATGGAAAGCGCTAAGTAAAAACATTAAAGTTGTGCATTTAAACTTAGGCTTAAAGTGGAAAAAAGGGGTTTTATACAATATTGTGAATTTTTTTCCTAAGTAAAATGGGATTTTACTTAGGAAAAGACTTATAAGAGTGAATGAATGATGGTTTTAAGTACTTAGGCTTTTGAAATAATTGGGCAGAGGGTCCGATCCCTCCAAAAGTCAGAGAAATGCTTTGAGCCCCTCCAATTTAGCAAATACCTTAGTGCTTAGGGGAAATTAGTGAATAATTAGGGAAAATGAGAGTGGGAGTTAATCATTGTGACTTTTCTTTGCTTGTGATGTCTTCAATGTAGTGTATGCCTTTTCCTTATGATGAAAAAGTGAAAGATTAGCACATTTGGAGACATTATTCTCCATACATGATTCTGCAACATCATCTACCTACCCTGCCTACTTAACCGAGCATTTTTTCTTCTTTATTTGGGTGCACTTAGACTGGAAAACCATTATCAAATATTCCTTTTCTTTTACATGTCAAAGCTTATCTAAATCTACACTTATTACATTCAAGGGCTCAAATTAAACTGTTGAGCTCCTTTTATTTACTCTACCTATCTACTTATCTGCCAAGATTACAATGTTTGGTCATATATTTATTCTCTATTATACAACATGGAATTGAAAGATGAATAAGCCAAGTTTAAACAGTTTGACTATTCATAAATTGTGGCATAAGTAACAAGCTGCACACAATTGTTTATTACACAAAGTGAAAAAGTAGTGGCATTTAGACTTGCACACTTTCGTGGTATTTTTGTTTGGGGTTCATTTTCGTTCATTTTTTGACCATCTTTATTCTTTTTACCCTTTGATTTTTCTTTTAGGGTATAACATCTTTACATTTTTTAAATTTTTTGATTTTTTGAAAATATGGAAAACCTTTGCAAAAAGTAAAGGTATGAACATATTACATAACTCATCAAGTCAATAATGACATATGACACCTATTGGTATAGGGGCCTAACACAATGGAAGAGCTACTAGTTTTTGCTTACCAACGAACATCTAACAAGGAACACAACTTTTGACTTTTGCTCCTACTTGTAAGAACAACGTTGGCCAATAAAATCTTGCCCTTAATATCTTATATTCTTTTTCTCTCCAAGCATAATATCCTCCACAAAATCCTATATGAAACTAATCAATGATCCCTTTAGTCTTTGATGCCATTAAACATAATAACAATATATTTAATGGGTCCTTCCAGTATAGATTTGCATTTATGTTATAGTGCTTGACTGCTTTCAATTTGAGAGTTTTACATTGACTTTTGGAGAATGGTGCTGGAAACTCAAAATGAATCAAGAAATTTACAATATCTTGATACCAATTTGACAAAAGAAATTTCTCATCAATGTATAGGGAAATGTTCTGATCTAAAGGTAAAGGTTCTTGTGGATTCTTTTCTTCAGGATGCTAAGAAGGTTCTTATGGATTATCCCCTTCTGCATAAACATAAGGTTCTTGTGGATTCTTCTTATTTGAACTTTGGGAGGTTCTAGTGGATTCTCCACTTATATTTCCCAAGAAGAGTTGATGCCCAACACTTTACAGTTGGATTTAGCTAGAAGATTAGCTAATCCTTGACCCTTTACTAGTTTTGTGGTTTTGATAGTTAGAACAAACTCTAGTATTTGAGTGATCCATCTACCCCTCTTCCCCTCAGTTAATGGTTGGGTTAAAACAGTTTTTACAGCATTGTTAGGAACATAAGTAGTAATGGGTGAATGTAGGACATACATACTGAATGACTTGAGGGCTTTTATAAGGGCGTAGGCTTGATTCTCAATTATGTCATACTTAAGCTCGACATCTCTCATAAACTTATTGAAAAAGGCTATAGGTTGGTTATGGGAATCTTCCTTCTCTTGTAATAAAACAACAACAAGGGTTGTTTCAAAGGCAAAGGAAAAGATACTAAATGGTTTGGTATAATCAGGACTAGCCAAGGTTCAGGGAAAATTTTAAGGATGGAAATTTATCTTAAAGTTTAGAAACTTTGGCGAATCCCACTAGTCCATAATAGGAAATCTATAAAATGTTTGGAGATATTTTTGTAAAAATATGCAAATTTATAATATTTTTATATAGTCTATATATAATGTTTGGGTGATTTTTAGGGTAAAATAATTCCATTTTATAAAATTTGGTCGAATCATTTTTACAAAAAAATGGAAATTAGCAAATCTTTTTTTGGAAAAAGTATATCAAATTAACCCATGGGCAAATATTAGCCCCTAAAATTTCCCTTGCCAAGGTTGGAGCTTCAGAGATAGCTTTCTTGATTTGATCAAATCTATACCTGAAAGAGACAGTCCATTTAACTTCATGATCCTTTCGGAGCATATCAGTTATGTCTTTTACAATTTCAACATAATTCAGGATGAATCTTCTTAAAATAATATTCTTGCCTAGAAAAGCTTGAATCACTTTCTTATTTCTAGGTAATGACAATGTTTTATGGCAGATACACGTTTGGGATCAATCACCACTCCTTCCTTTGAGATTATACGGCCTAGAAATTTTCCTTCTTTGATAACAAACAAAGACTTTTTAGGATTCATGGATATTCTGAATTTCCTACACCTATCAAAAACCTTCATCAAGTGCTTTAGATGTTTATGATCATAATTAGAAAAAATATTTATGTCATCAAGATAAATGACTACAAATTTGTTTACCTAACCCACAAAATCTATATCCATAGCTCTCTGAAATGTTGCTCCAGCATTGGATAAGCCAAAGGGCATTCTAGAATACGTAAATGTACCCCAGGGTGTAGTAAAAGTTGTCTTCTCTTTGTCTTCTGGATCAACATTTATCTAATTGTAACCTGAAAAGCCATCAAGAGTGGAAAGTATTTGTGCTCCTAAAACCATGTGAAGTAACTGATCCATTTTGGGTAAAAGATAGTTATCTTTTAATGATGCTCTATTCAAATTCCTAAAGTCCACACAAAGTCTAATTTCCCCATTCTTCTTTCCAACAGGAACTAGATTGGGAACCCAATTAGAGTATCTAAGAGGCACAATAATTTAAGCATCCAACATTTTTTTAATTTCCTTTTCCACAGTTGGTAGAAGAACTGGGTTAATCCTCCTAAGTTTATGTTGATAAGGCTTAGCTTCTGGATTTAGAGGAATCTTATGCTGTATGAGTGATGTATCATAATTCTTTATATTATCATAGGTCTAGGAAAAAACATCCTTATATTTTTCAAGTAACTTAAGGTATTGAGTTTTGATTTTGGGATCTAAGGATGCACATATTTTGATGTTATTAATGTCATCATTTGTTCCAATATTTACTTCCTCTATATCATGTTGTGGAGAAATTGACTGTGGGTTTCCAAGGACATCATTTTGATCAAATAATTTCTCTAAAGAAATAAGACCTTTGGGAATAAAATTGTTAGGCAATTGAATGATGTCATGATTGACAATTTTTGAATTGAAATTTGAACTCTCATTTTCATTTGTGTTTTGCTTTGTTTCTATTCTATTTTCATCAATTCGTAGAACTGAAAATTCATCTACAACCTGCAGAAAATATTTTAGTTTTTCATCATATTCAAATATATTTGAGTATTTTAGACTATCTAGGATGGATGGTCTATATTTGACTTGTATTTGATAGAGCACATTGTTTGATATGGGATTTTAAATGAACTAATAGAGACAGCTAGGGAATCTGCATGAATATTCTCATCTCTTGGGATATAAGTCAAGTTAAAAGAATTAAAGAATTTTTCAACTGAATCCTAAACCTCATTTAGATAAGATATAAGCCTAGGATGCTTTGTTTGGAAAAGCTTTCTAACTTGTTTAACAATGAGCTTTGAGTCAGTGAAAACACTCAAGTTTTGTACCTTTAAACTCTTGGCTAACTATTGTCCTAGACAAAAAGCCTCATATTCTGCTACATTATTTGTAACTTCAAAATCAAGTTTGCATGATTGTGTAATATTTTTATTTCTGGCCAGATTAGTACTACCCCAGCCCCTGCTCCATCCTTTTTACAAGAACCATCAAAGAATAGCTTCCATACATCAGTTTGATTTGGTATATGGCTTTTAATTACATCTTCAATTTTTACTTGAGAGTAATGTATTTGGTTTGAAGAAAGTTGAAAACAACCAAAATCTTGATCAACTGCATAAATGAGATGGTTCCTTGGTTGATATGTTTTGCATACAGTATGCACAAATCTGACCTCTCTATACAACCTAAGTTGTTCTCCCCCATAAACTGGAATAATGGCATAAGACATGTCCATTTGTAGAGTTCCCCCTAATTTGGCACAACAAGACCTTGAAAGGAGCATTCCAAATTTGGGAGGGATATCAGTGACACCTATATCTAATACTATGATTTTTACTAAGATTTGGGCAAGAGTGACTACTAAATCCTTAATCAATCCTAGACAAGGCACCCCTTTGGAATAAAAAGCGTACAAATCATGATAGGATATAGTTATGTCAAGATTTAAATGATCCATGATAGTTTTTGGCATGAGATTACGTGATTCTCTAGAATGAAGCATATAGTTGTATAACATGGAATCATTTGCCTTTAGAGTCACATAGAAAGGGGCTACTATTTCATCTATCATATCTGAGCTAGGACCGAAAACAATTGTTGGTTTTTCATCTTGAAGGCTAATCACATCACTTTCAGCATCAACATAGGTATTTTGTATCCATTTGGAGACTTGATTTTTATATCCAAGGTTTTTGGAAAGTTTTGAAAGTGGTATAGGGATTTCAAAAATTTTAACTCTTTCTAACTCCTTTTCAACATTAAATCCAGCTAAGAATATTTTTTCAGTTTGAGTTGTGTCAGTTGATTGACTCAATGGTCGAATAATAGTTGTCTAAGTTTCAGCAGCTTTGGTATGAGGTTCTATCATTGGAGATTCCTTAGGAGTTCTTCCAGGTCTAGGTCTAGGTCTAAGATCATATATTTTGTTCAACTCCACAATTAGGAATTCAGAGAAGGCATGGTACTTAGAAACCTGTGAGGATTCTTGATTTTCTTGAACTTGCTCATGTTGTGAAAGAGGAATAATAGTAGTGCAACCAGAAGAAGTATCCATATTATTAATGTCTCCAGTGATAGTCATTGTATTGTCATCAGGCGATTGATCATCTATTAATAAAGGAGTTGGAACTTGTTGATCATTACTAGGTCTTTGAAGAATTTGTAATTGTGGATTTCTTTTGTATTGACCTTGATTTTGATTTTGAGGTCAAGTGACTGTCTGTTGAACTATTCTTGGCTGAGTCTCAATCTTGGAAATTCTATTCGATAGATTCCTAAGAAGTGAAGTGATCTCATCTATTTTAGAATCTTCAGTTTTAGTCTTTGAAGAAGTTGAGGCCTCTTAACTAGATTTAAGTTTTTTTTGGGCCTTTTCTTCTTTAGCTTTTAAAGTGGCTAAGGCAACCCTATTTGCTTCCACCTCTATAGCATTAGTTTGCATGTCTTCAAGAGTTCTCGAAGTTCTTTCTCTTAACATTACAATAAAATCATGCTGGCTTGTTGTGGCCTGACCTAGGTTCGGAGTTAATTAGCTAAACAAATCCCAGTACTACTGGCCCTTTCGGCAACAGTCCATAGAGCGTTGACTAAGGTCTCACTCGAAGTAGTATGGGAGGGTGCTAGAACCAGGTTTTTGCACCCTACAGATGTCTGATGAGTTAGACTGGTCTGCGGTTTGTCCCTGCGCGCAGGTTGCTTCGCGCACTTTCTCATTCCTCGCGGCCTGATACACTGCCTTCGCGCAAACCTTCCTAGGGGTAGTCTGTTCTGCACTATTACCCAAGACCTTGCTTATATTCTAATAATAGTTAATCATCTTTGCCTACTTGAGTGCTTTAAGTTATACTTAACAACATAAAACCTTCATACAGGTTCGCGCAGTAAATAAACAATGCACTTGTAATACATTCATTCATGCAATACACAAAAAACGATACACACAATTATAGCAAAACTTCTCTTTATTGATTCTTTCCATGGTTACAGACTTGGCTCATCCTGCGCACTCAGCTGTAGGGGTCTGTGCACTCAGCTATGCACTACTAGGCCTTTGCACACTCAGCTGCAGAGCCTTCTCCTACTATATGACCCACAGACAAACATTACACTTTGACTCAATCACTTAGCCTTCTCATGCTCCTATTCAATTAGTTCTTTGTTCTCTTTTACACTTAGAGCCTCACTCGGTAGGTCTATCTAGCTGACATTACATTACAAAACCAGGGTAGACAACCCTGTGACCCTATCATACTTTCACACCCTGTGACCGCAATTCATGGAGTTTTACAACAAGATTCGGTCGAAACTTGGGCTTTAAGCCCCAAAACATGCCTTGGGGGGATTCCATGCCCAACATGTGCCCAACACAAACATTGTGACTCGCCCTCAAGTCACTTTGTCTATGTGGAGATCTTTGTGTGGAGTCCCTCTAACTGTTCTCGAAGTGCCTCAAGGTTAGCATCCACTGAGCCGCTGTTTTCCGGATCTGCTACATACGCTATTCCGAGACCTCTATGTCAGGAGTGCTTCTCTGCACCAATACGTCCATCCCCCGCATGTGTGCGAGCTTGCCTTCAATTTCTGTCGTGATGGTGAAGGCCTCATTGATCCAAGGCTAAACATGTGCCTTCAAGACTACTTCCTTATGTCGTGTCATGCCCACCTACTCCTTCAACACTTTAGCCTGCTGCATCCACACAAGCCTCTGAGTAAGGATCACCATATGCACAGATCCGCTGACACTATCATACTGTTGTTGGAGTTCTCATGCCTCTGTCTCTAAGTGCTGGATGTTGGGGTCCTCTTGCAAATTTGGGAGGACCTCAAGCTGTTCTTCCAACATACTGGTGCAGTCTCGCACTGCACCACCAATCTCGTCCAGTCTTGTTGTGATAGCGCTAGTGCTCTGTTCTCTCACTTCCGGGGGGGGAGTGGACAACTGCACCTTTAACCGTAGCTCAACGTTCTGAAGGTTCATTTCCAGCTAAACCTTTTTCATTTCTTCCCTCACCTCGCGTACCCTTGCTGCTAACCTGTGGATCCGCATTTTATACAACAAATTGACCTCCTCATCAACTCAGAGGGGAAAGACTTGATAGTTGAAACAAAGACCACAATCAAGGCCTTTATCCCACACTAACGTTGGTTGTGAACTAACAACCTGCTTTATAAAGCTTGTTACCAAGCCTGGAGGTGCGTTAGTGACTCTACTAAAGCATGTTGCTAGTATGGGAACAACGTTAGTGAAAATTGGTGAAGTTCTAAGGATCAAAGAATGAATTGACTCACAAATATCTAGATATTTGTTTCTAAAATTACTTAAGAAAAGCAAGGAAACATCCAAATTTGACCCATTTGGAGGATTTATATTCTGAAAGAAGGAGGCAAATGGGAAAGAGCTGAAAACATGGCAAGTTCATTTCTTTT
Source organism: Pinus taeda (assembly GCA_000404065.3). Lineage (NCBI taxonomy): Eukaryota > Viridiplantae > Streptophyta > Pinopsida > Pinales > Pinaceae > Pinus > Pinus taeda. Next base: position 110,179 of record APFE030070448.1, on the reverse strand, counting down.
CCCTAGTGAACTCAAGGAGGAGCTTGGCAAACCTAACTCAATTTCTATATAAGCAAAGTGAGGGCTATTGTGGAAGAGGTCAGAGAATTTGAACGGATAGCATACTTGACTATTGAGCATTAACTCATATCATAAAAAGTGAGCAAGAAGGGAGAGGGAGAGAGAAGCTATGTTATAGCTCCAAATCTCACTCTTGAGGTTTGTGGTGCTGCACTTATGGCCTAGGGCAACCCCTCCTTCCAGACCTGGTCCAAAATTTAAAAAATAGTGTTTTATTCCCTATACGCGACATTGCCTTGAGCTAAACGCGTGAGTACGCTGGTTTCATATTTCCCCGCGTATATGCTGCGATGAAATTTTTGGCAAAAAATTCAACGGTAAAACATAAATTAAAAATTCTAAAACTAGTCACAATTGATTGCAAGTCAAGTATAAGAGTTACCTGGGGATTTTGGAAGAAACTGAACGGTTGAATTTGGCGTATGAAAAGTTTGCTCCTTTTGCTCCACTTCTCTGCTCTCAAACTCAAATGGTGAAAATGGTGAGTCCAAAAACTCTTTTATAGGCTTGAAAATGCAAATTTTTTTTAAAGCTTGATTTTGTTTGGTCTCATGTAACTTTTAACTTGGGAGCTTGGAATGTCGAGAATGGTTTGACTTTTAGGGCATTTTGGATGTTTTTTCGACAATTTTGAGACGGTTCCATGACTACTGACCCATCATGGTAGGTATCGTTTTCTCACTGGCATATAGGTTAGGGAAGCCATTTTTCCATTGCATTATGCATACTAGCCTCAATTTGTCGATACTCTTGCCATAGGGTCAACCCCATCATGTTATGGTTCATAAACCACCTTCACTTGCCGTTTTTTTAAATCATGACACAATGGTAGAACCATCATTTTCATGGGCATCATAGTTAGCACCTCAGTGACATTTGTTGCCCATGCTGCTCCGACCTGAGTAGGCTCAGGAGTCCTCTATAGCCCTGCCATGACTTATGCGATGAAGACTCATTCCTCTTTGCTTCTTCGCTTCGTTCTGGCCTTATACCCTAGAGGCTCATTTGTGTTGAGTTGTACTACTACATTACATTTTGACCATTTGCACCTTTTGGCCTTGAGTCGGCTTCACTTGGACTCGTGTTTAAGTCAACTTTTGACCATGACGACTACAAAATCAAACTTGCATACCTTTGACTTCTGCAACTTGACACACCTTGGACCGTGGAAGGAACACACCTTTGAGTGTCTTTGACCAGTTTTCACTTCCCTGCATTGAGCATAGGATTGTTCCAATCCCAGGAACTAGATCATCTGCTTCACCGACACTCGTTCTTTCCATTGTACTATAGCATTCTTTTATTCTTTTTCCAACTTAAAAGAAAAAGACAAAAAAATTATATATTTCAAAAAAAGAGCGGGAATAGGACAATATTTTCATTTATTGTTGGCAGCTAGAGTCAGTCATGTCGCCCTTGAAAAAAGCACTTGAAACAAAGTCTCCTCCGTTTGGGCAGGATTTAGTTTGACTTAGGTACGCCTTAACCTTGTTATTGAGTCAATTCTCCCCTGATTGGTTAACTCTTCCAATCATATGGAGGGTTCGTCCGTGCCTCTTGCATGACGAACTTATACAAAGTCATCATATGCTACCACATAGTCACATTGAGTCGTGCTTTTGTTCAAGGGAAGTTAGCCTGAGTCGGCCTCTCTGCGGTGTCTCTTGACTCATTTTTTAGTCAGCCATCCCTGGTTGTCACTATCATGTCTATCATCACATCAGCTATATTGGTGCTTTACTCGTGCCGGTTTGAGAAGGTCTCCATTGACTTCTTGCTGGTGGGTCTTGTCCTTATCGACGACGACATCTTGCTCTGAGGACAGGCCTAGAGCTGCACCTTGGCCCTATTTAGATTATTGATAGGTTACCTTGTGCTCAGCATTGATCAGTGTCATGGGTCTTTGACTGAGTGGTTTCCCTTGTGTTCAACATCAGCTTACATTATCACACATTGGGATTCGTGCAGTACCTTGGTTTCCATTTGACCCTATTGATGGATACCTCGCCTCTGTGTCAGCTTTCATTATTGGTTGGTTTAGAGGGTTTCTGTCGTGCGCTAGCCACAACTTGTGTACATCGAAAACATAATTCGGTCAGGTTTCTACATCTTTTTCATCCGATTCCTTCCACATTATTGGCCTATGGGTTACACTCGCGCTAGATTGATGAAGGATGCCTTAATACCTTCCTTCTAGTGGATCTTTCCCTATCGACTACGACTTATTGCTCTAGGGAAAATATCTAGAATCCATTTGGCAGTACCTTAGGGTTTGCAGTCATTAGTGGCAAATCCTTCGCTATCAACAGTGGGAAACCATCATTGTCTCCTGATTGATAGATTCTTACAAGTGTTCGACTTCAGCTCATCTATTCACACTTGTTAGATTGTACTGGGTACCTTGACACTCATTATCATTATTGGTGAGTAGTCTCGCATTTGTTAATGGTATGAATTAATGACTGGTAATCAAACTATTTCTCACATGGTCAACTTCAGATCATTTATTCCCATGGTGTAGAAATGTACCACGGTGGTCGGTGAAGACCTCAAGTTGTATCAACATTCATTGGTTCACTTGACAGTTGCTCCTATTGCTGCTAGTTGATACCACTCCACCTTATATGTTGCAGTCATTCATGGTGAAATTTTATATGTTAGCACCTGAGTTTGCAGTGTAGTACCATATTATTCCATCATGTTCAATTGGTACTTTTTGGGATCAGTATTTGATATCAGTGATCCACTTCATCCTTCAGCATCATTAACATTCTTATATGTGATATTCAAACATGTACTTGTTTGATCATGATCAGATGATCCATTATGTATTTTCCAGTCTTTTATACTTGTATACTTAGTGGATCCACTTGTACTTGATATGCGGACATGTTGTACTTTCTCTGAGCATGGGTGTGCCTGCCTCAGATAGTGTTTATTTCTGATCTCCTTTTGTGGCTTGGCAGGCTGAACTTTGGTGAAGTCCTTCTCAGTTTTTGGCAGATTTCCTTTCCATGAACTTGCTTAATACATTTCGGCCATCATGTACCCCTTCTGACCTCATATATTAGGGGGAATCTGTTATAGCTCCAAACCTCACTCTTGATGTTTGTGATGCTACACTCATGGCCTAGGGAAACCCCTCCTTCTAGACCTAGTCCAAAATTAGAAAAACAGTGTTTTACTCCCTATACGCGACATTTCCCTGAGCTAAATGCGTGTGTACGCAGGCGTGTGTATACCCAACCCACGTATATGTATTAAAACACTTAAAAAAATTAAATCTCCTTAATTTTGGGCGGAGATCATGGCTTTCACCTGTTTATTGCCTGTTAGTGCCCGTGGCGCAAATATTCCCAACGAATTCCCAACTAAAAAACTACTTTGGGAGAAGTATAAAAGGCTTCAATGGGAAGGTCTAAGGAGGAGAGAAGAGAGAGAAATATCACTCTGCTGAGATTTTCCCTGACTAGGTCTGAAGATCCTAGTGCTTCCAACACTTCCCCCATTTACAGGAAACCCTTGTTTCCTTGTGTGATGATGTCTTTCTACTACTTGAGATATCATGGAGTAAGTAATGGAAGGAGTTTGTTGAAGGCTTGAGACTGGACGAGTCTGGAGGACAGTTCCACTTGGAGGCTGCAAAAGGATGACTCAGGTGAAATCATTCCTTTTTGTACTTTAGTTATCTATAATAAAAGAAACACTTGTCTTTGTTCCTGATATAAATCTTCTTCATGTTTATGATATCAATGTTATGATTCTCATATGAATGGTTGTTTTAATTGTGTAACTAACTACCTTTCAATATGCTATGAAGATGATTTCTTTATGATGCTTGGTCCATATACTGTTGTACTTTCTTGAATTGACTGTTTTGCAGGTTGAAGGAGCAAAAGGAACTCCAAGAGGGTTTGGACCCTGGCTGGATCTTCCCAAACGAAGGACCCCCAGGTATGCCTCTCATTCTAGAGTTTGTTTATATTAGCATCATGGCTATGTGGAATGTGTGTTTCTCTGTGTAGATAACCTTTGATCTGCTAGGGTATCAACCCAAGACCCTAGGGTAATTTATCCTTTAACACCATGGGTTAGGGGGGAGCCTACAAAACCCCTACATCTCTCTTTAAGGCACAAGAAATTTATGAAGCGAGCTGGTGTTGTGGGCTAATTAGGGCTGTTCCACACAAACATTTTACAAGCTGGGAAGGAGTACTTCCAAGAGATCAAGGAATAAGCCTTGTCTGCATCCAGACAAAGTTGAGAAGTCTCTAGCAATATTGTTAAGAATAGAGAACCATTCGGATACCATAATTTTAAAGTTGCCTCCTTTCACTTCCATCAATATAGTAACAAGGTCATAACCATGGGGCCCGATGGATAGGATGTCGTTATAGGAGCCCAATCATATGGTATCCCCCAGACAAGTACTGTTGTGATTACAACCTGATAGATCAAGAGGTGAACCAGGCTTTTGGTGTGCTTACGAAGAAAAATGGTTTCAAAGTTTATAAGGAGGAGGTATATCCTGCCTATTCCCTAACTTAGCTACACCTAAACCATTTAATTTCACGAGGACATGCAACAAGGTAAGTTGGGGAGTATGTTGGGTCAAGAAAAAGGTATGTTTTCTCCTTGTAAATAGCTTTATTTAACATTCATCCTCACATGATTATCTTTGTTTATGGATAAAACTAGAGGAAATAACAGCTAAAGTTGGGTAAAAGTAATTAGTAACAAATTAGATGAATCTAAGTAGGAAAAACTGACTTTTACTATCTTTATATGTAGAAGACGTGAATTGGACAATGGATGTTCAATCAACAGAACAAAAACATCTCATCAAGGAAAAAGACAACGTCAGAGGCAAAGCATGACAACGGAAGACTGGGTATATCGGTGTTGTTTTATGATAGAATCAGATCGAGTATTGTGAAATCCTCAGGATCCCCTAATCCAGAGGATTCACTTTTACCTATTTACTTTTCTAAATGTTATATATAAGGATGAAAGGAAAACTACACGACTAGTTCAGAAATTCACAATTTGTAATTACTCTTACAGACATATAATACTGTTACTTTAGTGATGATGTAACTTTGTTACTTGTTTTAATGAAGAATATTGTGTTTAAATCATAATTATATTATGAGTATCTCATAGTGGAGACTTTTGGCGACTCTGGGCCCAGTCAAGAGAAGATCTATTGCTTCACCTGTGCTATAATCTTTTCTATTTATTCTTTATTGTTTGTTAATGTCAGGTTAAAATCATTTTGATTACCTTGAGGATTGTCGATTACGATTTGCATTTGTTGTTCATTCCAGATTCATATTTATTCGTGTGTTATATATGAGTAATGGTTTTGATTGAATTGGTTATGTTAGTTCCAGCATTAGATCAATGTTCATTCCGAGAAATGTTATCATAGATTTCAAAGATAGAATTGATCGTGTTCCGTAATATGCTCATATAGTTATTTGTTGTTCAGATATCATTTGTTGTTCTATTATCATTTGTTGTTCAATTATCAGTTGTTGTTCAATTAAGATTTGTTGTTCAATTATAATTTTTTGTTCAATTGTCACAATTATCTTTAATGATTGAGTGAGTTAGTTTCAATTCCATTTAAGATTGCCAAGTGCGATTTTTTACAGTTGTATTCAGATTCATGTGCTTTCATAATAGGTTAAGTAGAATTGAAAAGTGTGTTATGAATTTCTTTCAGAGTTAATTCTTTCGGAATTGTTTGGATTGAGTTGAAGAGATAGTCATTAGCAATTGCAATGATTTATTATTAGTTAACCTCTGAATTCGCTCCATATATAGTGCTGACACTCTTGAAATAAAAAGACTTGCCTTTTGTTGATAATAATGTAGGAATTAAGATTGCCTGTAAAAAGACATCTTAGTGCACCAATAGAAGGATACTGGTAATTTTGATTACATAAGGTTTCTTATTATCTTATGTAGTAATAATGTGGCCTATGTCTCTAAAGCCACTTCATTAGGCTATAAAATTATTCAACATGGGTAGCGTATGAATATCAAAGTTTCCCTATGATATATGTGTTTTCTTATTTTGATTTTCTGGATAAACGTGTGCGCATACCTTAATTTTTATGTACAATATGGGTCAACTAATTATTGATATTATGTTTTTTTTGGACCTTGTCATAGTATTGTTTTATATGTGTTTCAAATGTCTTCATATCTCGATATGTGAAATGACATTTTTCTATAGTCTTAACCTTTATCATTATTGAAATTTGATTAATATTTCTTTCATTATTAGGTTTGTCTATGGAAATTTAATTATACTAACATTGGTTTTGTGTGGGGTTAATTCTACTACCAAAATTATCGATGCATCATATGGTGAAATGCTATGTGGCAATGGTAGGAAGATCTGGTGAGATTTGGTTGGATTGAAATGTCTGTGATTTATTGTTACATGGCACACTATATGTGAGTTGTTAACTATGGTTTTTGACAATTGTTCACATTATTTACGATTATCATGAATTGAATTTTCAAGTTATTGTACTACTATGGATGTCATAGTTATTGTTTGGTACACTTTCTCATGGTTTGTAGAAATTATGATCTATAACTGCAACTTCTCATGAAATTTTAATCTAAATCACAAGACCCAATCCTACTCTACTATTATGCATAATTCAATTCACAATTTAGAACATCAAACATAAATATGCAATGATAAATAACACACATGCACACAATATTTTTCCAGGGGAAAGTAATCTCCTAAAAATCGCTTATGTCTGCTTACATTAACCTAATGAATAAAGATGTATTACAATTGCTTGCTCGGGCTAAGCACAACCTACAAATGAATGACCTATCTCTCTACTCACTTAGAATCTATGACCCAGACTTAGTCATTCTATTCCTCTATTTGAGCCCATATTTCCTTGTGCAAATCCTGAGGAATTAGGCCCCTATTATTTAGGAAATTCCTCCAAAATTCTTGGGAAATTCCCAAGGTTAATCATATGACTACATGCAACACCTGTACACTCAAGACTAGTCTCCAAGTGATGTTACACTGCCTTGGAATCTCCACCATAGTTCGGGAACCCGAATTATATAGATGCACTAGCTATTCTGGGTTGATTGATTAGTTAATTGGATGATCACTTAGTTAGACTGAAGTCCCATTACGCAACTGACCTTCCACTAGTTCCTTCAACTGTTAGGACTAGTTTAACTGAAAATAACTTGAAATAACTAACCTTGACTGCTAAAAATTAGCAATCACATATGTTGAAATTAACTCTAACTCCTCTAACTCAAATTTACTGAGCTAATTGAGTGACAAGATCTATGTCACCTTAGATAACTGCATCCAACTTATCTACAGATGTGGAAATTCAAATTTTCTCAATTTGACCAAGGCAATGTAAAATTGAGACTTTCTTGCTGCATATTTTAACTCTCCCTCTCTACAAGAAAGGGATTATCAACTACCCCTATCCTACACTTGTGGAACTCAAACTTCCCTATTAAAAAGGCCTTTGCCAAAATGTCAGTATCTTGTTCCTCTGTCATAATGTATTATAGCAACATTATTTTCCTTTGTACATAATCTCGTTGTTCGAAATAATACTGAGAGGGGGGGGGGGTGAATTAGTATTAGTAATTCAATAATTTTTCATTTCCATAATTAGATTCATATACGCTACTTCAGTTAATGGGACTTGCATGTATACGCAACTGTGTTCAAAGCAACTAGCGTATATCCAACAAACTTATTATTTAGTTAATTCATCATATGTTGATCTTTAATCAGTGCATCAGAGCCATATAAACAGTAACCAGGTGTAGTAAAAACAGAATAGACAGTCACACGCATGAACACAAGATATAAGGTGGAAACCCAATGTGGGTGAAAACCACATGCTATAATCGTCTCTATCTTCTTTTAATAATAAGAAACTTCTTTTTACAATTTTTGTACTGGTGTAGTCTTATACCAGTACACAGACTTCTACCTACAGAAGGCTACAACCTTCTCTCGTTCTCCAACTTCTTTTGGAAGGGAGCTATAACCCCCTAGCTCTTTTACTAGCTAATGTGTATACTAGTACGTAGGTGCTGGCATACAGAAGGCTACAACCTTCTCTTTTCCTCCAGGGACCATGTTTAATAAATTTTCAGACTGGATCCATCAATAACATCATCAAATATATCTGCATCAATCAATCTCCAACCACAACTGAATCAATCAAGCACTCTAAAAACCCTTCAATATGATCTTTCAGAATGCTGTAACCAGAATACAGTAACCAGAACCCAAGCTAGAACACAGAACACTGCAACAGCAAACAGAACCCTTATAGATCATACTTCAGAAGATATACGCTACATCCATAAGTCGAACCAGCATGTATACACCCTTTTACTAAGGGAAACTAGTGTATACACCACTTCTGTATGCTAAACCAGCGTGTATATGCTGTTTTACCAAAGCTAACCTGCGTACAGATCTGGAAATGCTAACTTTAAGCATCACAACTATTTCAGACTTCATTCATACCCAGATCATTACATTTACATAATAGAAACATGCGTTAGTATTCAGATCTAGAATGTTCAATATCAAACCACATAATGATACTTTACTTCAAGCCTTAAGACCATGAACCATCATTAGATCTTATCCTTCATCAAGCGCTAAGGTTCATCCTCGATCCAGCTATGCAACATAACCCAATAACCTATATAGTAGATCTTATCCTTCATCAGATATTCAATACTTAAGTGCCTTGGCCTAATGATCTTATCCTCCCTTTATAGTCTTAGGCCTTGCTCAATACCATGGACCAAAACCATTTAGGACCAATACCTTGGATCCAATACTTGGGGTCAATACCTCGGACCCAATACCTTATACTAATACCATAGATCAAATACTTCGGACAAAAAACTTAGTTTTCCAAGGTATACATGCTTTTCCTCTTGTGAAAGTGTGTGTGTACGTATACGCGACTTGGTCTATGGTGAACCTGCGTATACCTTGTTCGTATACATGACTTGGTATATAGTGAACCTACATGTACCTTTCTTCCTTCATTCTGTGATGTCCGATCTGTAACTCTGAGCTGTTAACCTGTTGAAATATGATCTTTCATCTGAGTGAGTTGCCATCAAGGACAACACCTGTGTCATAATGCCAACAATCTCCCCCTTTGGACTTGATGGCAACCCCAAGTCACTCTCCCCCTTTTTCATCAAGGGCAAAGGGTTATGCTCCCCCTAAGTACATGCTAAATTTTCTGATATGCTGAAGTGTACTGATTGAGCTCCTTGCTCCCCTTGATTATAACCAAGGTCTGCAAAATGATGTTCTACAAGAAGAACATGACTCTATACATACATCATAAATGACCTTCCTATTACCAATGACTCATACATACATCCATCTCCCAACCAAGTGGGGATATACCAATTGTTTATACATGTCAAAACAAGAATATTACATCATCCATCCCATGCATAGTGGGGTAATAAAATAGGTCGTTTCATGACCTTTACATTAAAAGATATACATGACATATATAACAGAGACAAAATATCTTAAACAAGACCATGATAGTCATTAGCAACTAACATCAGCAGCATCTGTCAATCAGCATCCAGACCAGAAACCATGGTCTCCCCCTGAACCTATTCCACCTGAATCAAAAGTAACTATGTGAATCTATACCAAGATCTTCTGAAATAATGCCAATAATGCATTATTAGAAACACATGTTCCCCCTGAACCTGTGCTAGATGTTCACTGTCAAATCTGATCAACATAAGAGTGATCAAAGCATCATTATCAATCAGATATACATCAAGGTGTCAACAACTTATGAGAGCCAACAAATTTCCACAAGTCATCAATAGATTGTAACCATCATCAAGCAGAATAGATAATGCACTGAACCATATCATACCCCTTTCTTCTTGAGACTGGCACACTACTTTTCCTCAATCCAACATATACGCGACTTTATCCATAGAAACCAACGTATGTGCACGACTTCGCTTCATGAAACTTGTGTATACCAACTTTTCTCTAAAACAGATAGGATTTAACAGCAAGATGATGTAGCAACTACTCCCAGTTCTGTCTGAGATATTCAAATGTCTCTCTGGGAAGTGATTTGCTGAATATATCAACAACCTGTTCTTTGTAGGGAACATACTCCAATTTGACCTTTTGTTCAAGCACTTGTTTACGTAGAAAACGATATTTGATGGGTATGTGCTTAGTCTTGGAATACATGACTGGATTCTTTGAAATACTGATGGAACTTGTATTATCACATAGAATGGAGATGGGTGGAGTGTGGAGTACTAAATAAGGTATGTTTTTGGTAATTATTTCAACATATTTTCATTAGAACTTACAAACCTTTTGCATCATGAACTAGGAAAATGATAAGGAATTGTAATAAAACCTATGAGATTAATGTGCAATACGAAAACACTGACAATTGTCATTTCCTTATGTAGGAAGAAGGAAAAACGAGAAACTACTATTCCAAAGGAAAGGACAAGGATGGGTTAACCGATGTCCCTTTGACGGGAAACTGTATGCAAACAAGGCAAAAGAAATCAAAGCGAATTAGCCTTGGAAAGAAAGTGGAGATATCGGCTCAGCGCAAGAAAGAAAAGAGATAACTGAGGACTAAATAGACATCTCTGCCTTCACCATTATAAAAGGGGCAGCACCGTTAGCTCAAGGGGGGTTCGAGTCTGTTATGTTTTATGTAATTTCTCTTAAGATTGAAACTTTTATCATCGAGTCTCGTTGAGAACTGATTTATTGTAATTCCGCTTTATGCATTAATACAAACTTGGTTGCTATTTCATCTCTGAGTCTGGAATAACTTCAAGCGGTGTTCCTCTGGAGGCTAAGGGCCTGGCCCTGGAGGACACTTGCTCCTGTACTATTATGTTTGGTTTATGCGTGTTTTGCTTAGTCAACGTTATTTAGTAATCTGATGTGTTTCGTAGTTTAGATCACATGCTCTGTTATGTTTAATTTATTAAGGTTTCTAAAGACAGAACTATTGTATTGACTCTGCAATGTATCACTGTTCTTTTAAGTGTTGATATAATACCGTCGGTCTTTACAGAATACTATTGCTGCTTAATTACAGAGCCTCTGTGTTGTGCACTTATTCATTGACATTACAGAATTCATCTTAGGAATTATGTTCTTTGCGATTATTGGATCTATAAACAATGTTGTTCTATTTTGAAATGCAGTCGTACTCTTTCTAACTGAGATTGATAACTGGATCAGATTACTATTAAGGTGTGCCGTGTGTATA
>APFE030070448.1:71913-98149 GCA_000404065.3 Pinus taeda | reverse complement strand
TGTTCCATTTTGGTGTGTTGTTCAATCTGTCCTTAAGAGTGAAGGATTGCCATTTGATTCCTGTAGGTCACGATTAGTGCATTTGATCTTATAGACTAAGGTGTTACTACTTGCTAGACTTAGTTGCTGTTACAGTTTCTTGTTCGCTGTTCCATTTCAGGTTTTTTGTTCTATTTCTTAATTGTTGTTCCATTTCTTATCTGTCGTTTCATTTCCTGTCATTTGTTATTTTGGTGTGAATAACGATCTCAGACTGTAGTGAGCATTGACATCTACTGTCTGGCTCCTAGATCTACGATCTGTTCTCTGATTTCCTCTAGTTCCATCAGTTTACAAAGGGATGAGTTACTACTACTGAACCCTTAACTGATAAATTGCTTAGTTTTCTGAATGTGAGGTTTAATCATTTGAAGTAGTTAGTTGTAAACAAGCATCTGTTTACTCTTGTATTTTTGAGCACTGTACTACTAGCATTACTCTGGCAAATGATAGCCTCAAACTGAGACACTCTTTGAAATAACAAAATGTTACTAGATTGACATATTAATGTGAGGTAATTAGAGGTGAAAGAGACCCTTTTATAGCTTGACATTTTGGCGTCGTTGTCGGGGAAAGAGTGTAGCCATTTGTTCTTTTTCAGAGTAGCGTATGAACCTGCTAGGGAAGAATTGGGTTTTTAAAAACGGAAGGTAAGAACCTACATGTGGAGCATGTAAAAACCCTGCTCCTCTACCTGCTTTCCTACAAATTTGCTACTGTTTTGTTTGGGTAGAATCTAGCAGTTGATTTGTGTGCATGATTAAGCAGAAAAAGCAAGAAAATAATTCCAAACCTCTAAGCTAAGGGGCCGGTGACCCTTAGCCGATCAACCTTCATAGACAAAATCTTCAAGAAAGTAGAATCTCAGCCTTCAGTAGGACCCAGAAAAGTTATTTCTAGACAACCTAATAGTTCCCTTCAGGCCACAGGATCACCATCTGTAGCCTTTGCTGAGGTGCATAGTCAAACTTAAGAGCAGGACTTTCAAGAAATCGAAAATTCTACTCTAGAACTATTGCAAGAAGGGAATTTTAGTAATCTTTGTGAAGGAGGAGGAGAGACAGGGGAAATCGAGGAACCAATGTCTCCTCTTGGGACAACTCAGCCATTGAACAGCCCAGACAAGGGAAGTGCTGCAAAAATCATTGTTGAAGAAACTCAATCTCCTCAAACATTAGGCACTCTCATTGTCCCAGATAGAGGAAGTGCTATTAAAACTATTCCTGTTAAAGCCATTCCCTCTCAACCTAGGAATACCCTCCTAGATATCCCAGAAGGTTATTGGCATATATTCGACCAAATGGCTCAAAACTAGCCAAACACCCAAACCTCTACATTACAATACCCCATAGTGGATTCTGCAGCAAATGCGCCTATGAAAGCAATCCCTCTTCAACATATCCCTACATTCCACGGTCTTACATCAGAAGACCTAGATGCATTTCTATTTGAGTTCGATGTGCTATGTAGGGGATATGATTACACCACCAACCCCCAGAAACTGAAATTATTTCCCTCTACATTAAAAGGGGCTGCCTTAAGATGGTTTATGGGATTAGGTGGCGGGGTTATAAATAACTTAGATCAAATGAAAGAATCTTTTCTAAAACAATATCAGGACTATTGTAGGTCTAGAGAACTGAAGGACGAAATATTCCAAATGATAGCTAGACCAAATGAAACATTAGAGGAGTATGTGGAATGTTTTCAATATAATATTCAAAGATCTCCTTATGCATCACTGACTTTACCTGATAATGTGTTAAAAACAACATTAATTAGGGGCATGAAGGAACAATGGATTGAAACATTAAACATTATGGGAAAAGGAGATATTTATCAAAAAAACATTGCTGACATTATTGATTTATGTATTAGGAGCTCGAGAGGTAGCACAAGATTAAAATCGGCAGAACATAATCGGTTTGTAAGAGATAATAAAATTTTGGCAGAAGGAGTAACGCGTATAGAAATTGGAAATTTATTGGAAAAATTTAAAATTGATATACTAGAGACACTAACTACACAAATTGATATTATGTAGGCCAAATAGAAGCAAATGGAGGCAGAACAGAATTTGGCAATCTTCTGTCCCCGATGCCGGAAAAAGCATAGCCATAAGGAGTGTCCACTAGATGTAGTCCAAACATGCGCCATCTGCACAAAAGATCACCTTACGGAAAGTTGTCCCTCACTTCCCGGATTAAAAGCAGTATATAAGGAAGCAGAAGAAGAGCCAGAATTGGTGTATTTGCTCAACCAACACCATCAGTGGAAGCCACGACAGTCTGGTATGTTTCTAGACCCAACTTCTTCTTTTCAGTTTCTGCAGTATAATGCTCAACAATATAACATGTGGTAAAATCAATCCCAACCCCCATTTCCAAACTGGTTACCACAGTCGTTTCCTTCATCAACCCCGTGGCCGAATTAGGCAAGCCAATCTAGTTGGCCGAATTTTCCCTATGCCCCACCATATTGACAAAATAATACATACCCCCCATAATGGACTCCCCCTACTTCACAAAGTTCAGCCTGGCAGACAAACTGGTAAAGACCAATGCATCAGCCAGTAGGAACCATTCCGCTCCCTCAACCTACACTGCCAGCCTTACAACAAAATCTCTAGTCTAATCTGAGACCACAACTCCTAGCCCAACCCAACCCTAATCCAAATAACAGATCGGTCTAATCTGTCCAAATCATAGAAACACCAGAAATAGGAGCTGATCTGAGGGAGTGTAATGATCTTCAGCTAAGATCTGGGTGTATTATTGAAACTGAGGGAGATAAGACAACCCATATTGAAAATCAGTTACCTAGAGAACAACTGTCACAAGAAGAGGATGGGAACAAACAACAAACTCATAACCAAGCAACCACATCCTCTCCCCCGTTCCCAGAATGATTAATCATACCTCGACCCATATAATATCCTGATTTTGACATTCTGGGAGAATTACAAAATTTTTATATAAAAATTCCATTCCTCCAAGCCATTCAAGACATCTCGATATATGCAAAGACTATCAAAGAATTGTGTGTAAAGAAACTGAGGAATATAACAAATAATCCAAGAGTCCAAGTAGTTGGCACTCTATCTAACTTATTATTAGGAAAAGAAACACCCATTAAATACGAAGACCCAAGAAATCCAATAGCAACTGTGCAAATTTATGGTCAGACCCTTTCCAATGCCTTAGTTGATCTAGGAGCTGTAATTAATATCTTAACAACCACTACTTTCCAAAATCTAGGCATTACATCCGTAGAAACCACCTCTACCTTGCTAGAATTGGCTGACCGATCTGTGGTTAGGCCGGAGGGCACACTACATGATGTCATGGTCTTTGTTGATTCTTGGGAATATCCAACCAATTTTTTGATAACAAATCCCAAAACCCGACTTGATGGACATCCATTGATTTTGGGTATACCTTGGCTTCCCACCGCCAATGCTTATATTGGCTGCCGACAAGGCAATATGACCATAACCAGAGGAGAAAATATCAAGAACTTAGTTCTATATCCTCCAGCGCAGCCAAGTGTCACAATAATCAAAACTAATAGGCACCCTGTATCATACCTTACTGATAACATTAGATCTCCATTAACTATACAAGAGGCACTTGATTTCAAAGACCAAACAGAAGCGATGCCATTAATAATTTTATTAGTCAAACTAAACTCACATCCCGCACACAATGTCACATGATAAAGATAGCATTTGATAACGAATTAGAAGAAGATCCTCTTAAAGGTACACATGATCAAACAATACCTGTTACCTCTGTTGCAAATAGTAAAATTGTGGAAATTGAAGCGAGAAAAACCTTAAACATTAATGCCAACCTCACCTCCAAACAAGAAACGAAGCTCATCCATTTGTTGAGGAAATATAAAGAAGCATTTGCATGGGACTACCCTAATATGAAAGGAATTGACCCCTAATTATGTACACGCCACATTTACATAGAAAAAGATGCGAGACCTGTTCGACAGCCTCAGAGGAGACTTAATCCTCATCTAAAAGATGTGGTAAAAGCTGAACTTCAAAAACTTTTAGATGTCAATTTTATCTATCCTATTTTATAATAATGGTCTCTCGCTGTGTGTACAAAAAAAGAATGGAATGGGAATTTGTTGACACAGAGCTATAAAAGAACCAAAAACGACACTTCCCTCTCCCATCATCGACACAAGTATTAGACACTTTGGCAGGAAAGAAATTCTTTTCTTTCCTGGATGGCTTCAGTGGATACAATCAGATTCAGATTGCCCCTGAAGACCAAGACAAAACTAATTTTACTTGTCCTTGGGGAACATTTGCCTACAGAGTTCTACCTTTTGGCTTATGCAATGCTCCTGCCACATTCCAAAGGGTTATCCTCAGCATTTTTGCAGACTTAATAAATGATGGACTTGAAGTATAAATGGATGACTTTATACCATATGGAGACGATTTCAATCCAGCATTGGATACACTGGAAAAAGTCTTACAACGCTGCATTGCTACCAGGCTTTGTTTAAGCCATGAAAAATGCTATATGATGATCACTGAAGGACTTATTCTAGGACACTATATTTCAGTAGCTGGCATTCAGGTAGACTCAGCCAAAATCCAAATAATTTTGCTTATTCCTACTCCTACTACTCAAACAGAGGTACGCAGTTTTCTTGGATTTTTTGGTTCTTATAGGAGGTTTATAGAACATTATTCGCATATTGCCGCACCTTTGTATGCACTAACTGGTAATGTTGATTTTCTTTGGACAGAAAAATGTGAACATGCTTTCCAGGATCTGAAGAAGCTTGTGTCCACAACCCTAGTCCTTCGAGGACCAAATTGGGATTTGCCATTTCAGATATCATCTAATGCCTCAGATACAGCCATTGGAGCAGTCCTTGGGCAGGAAGAGGATAAAAAACCATATACAATTTATTATATCAGCAAAAATTTATCCCCTGCTGAATTAAATTACATTGTTACTGAAAAATAATTTCTAGCTGTAATACATGCTGTCAATAAGTTTAGACATTACATTACTGGATATCTTGTTATCTTGTATACAGATCATTCTGCCATAAAATATTTAGCAAACAAGCCTATCACAAATGGCAAAATAACTAGATGGCTGATTTTATTGTAGGAATTTGATATTACAATCAAGGATCGACCTGGAAAAGAAAATCCTGTAGCCGATTTTCTCTCAAGAATTCCAAAGCCAATCGATGCAGCAGCAGTTGAAGATCAATTTCCAGAAGAGCATCTATTTGATGTGGTTGTTCAAACACCCTGGTATGCTGATGTTGCCAATTACCTAGCAAAAGGTAAATTACCAAAGCATCTAAGCCCTAATGAGTGGAAACAGATTGTTCAGCAGAGTGCTCGATTCTCTTGGGTTGGAGGTTACCTATTCCACATAGGGGCAGATATGCATATAAGAAGATGCATTCTAGAAGATGAAATATTTGACATCTTAAAAGCCTTTCATGACGAACCATGTGGCGGACATTTTTCTGATCGCAAAACTGGAAATAAGGTGCTGCAAACAGGGTATTATTGGCCCACGATTTTCAAAGATGCAAAGAAATTCATCCAAGTCTGTGACAGTTGCCAGAGAGCAGGACACCCTGGTCAATCCGATGAGATGCCCCTGAAACCACAACTAGTCATTGAACCATTCGAGCGATGGGCCCTTGATTTCATTGGACCAATTAACCCATCATCAAACTAGAAAACATATATTTTGGTGGCAACAGAATATGTCACCAAATGGCTTGAAGCAGAGGCATTACCAAGAGCTATAGAGGATTCCATCATACAGTTCCTGTTCCATCTGTTTCTGCGTTATGGCCTTCCAAGAGAGATAATTACAGACGGTGGACCACAGTTTGCTAGGAACAAAATAGCTGCAACACTCAACAACTATCCTGTCCAGCATAAAATCACTACTCCATACCACCCACAGGAAAATGGTCAGGTAGAAAGCAGCAATAAAATAATAGAATCAATCCTAACGAAAACCATTGCGTCACATAGACATGATTGGGCTGCTAGACTACCCGAAGCACTGTGGGCTTATATAAAAACATGGAGAAGTACCACTGGTTACTCACCTTATCAATTAGTGTTTGGAAAACAACCCATTTTCCCCATAGAATTCGAAATCCAAACGTTGTGAACAACACAGGAAGTTGGCTTAGATCTAACTAAGGCACAGATTAATCGATTACAGCAGATCAATGAGCTGGATGAAATTAGGCTCTCTGCACTTCAAAACACTGCACTGATCCAACAACAGCGAGCTAAATGGCATGATGCTCTCATTAAAAATAAAGTCTTCCACGAAGGAGACTGGGCACTTTTGTACAATTCCAGGTTTCAGGACTTCCCCAGGAAAATCCAAAAGGTACATAACAATGGAACTCTTATTCTAATTACTATTGATGGTTATGGATATGCCTTCAAGGTAAATTTCCACCGCGTTCGTCTTTATTGCAAACCACTCACTCGGGAGTCCTTCTGCTAGCAGCTACGCCAAGACTCTGATATGGAAATTTTGGGGGAGGGAGAGAAGTCTTCCTCACATGTGATTCATTAAGTAATTTATTTCTTCTCACAGTTTGTACATAATTTCTTTTCTTTTGTTGAATCATGTTTGTACATATTTTTTTTTCAACCCTTTGTCGTTACTTTCCGAAGCAGCAGCAATGTTATTATTTTTGTTGTTCCTTTTCTCAAAGGGACAACATTTTCCTTCTACTGTTCCTTTTTCAAAAGAACAGCACCCTTTGGATCAACCGTCATTTTGCTTTAATTTTGTTCTTTTTTCTTTATTTTTGCTTTCTACTGTTCCTTTTCCAAAGGAACAACACTTTTGCTTTCCACTGTTCCTTTTCCAAAGGAACAACACTTTTGCTTTCTGTTGCTCCTTTTCCAAAGGAGCAACACTTTTGGTTTTTGTTGTTCCTTTTCCAAAGGAACGATATTTGGGCATTCTGTTGTTCCTTTTCCAAAGGAACAACAATTTTGTTGTTCCTTTTCCAAAGGAACGACATTTGTGTGTTTTGCTATTCCTTTTCCAAAGGAACGACATTTTCGATATTTGTTGTTCATTTTCCAAAGGAACGACATTTGTGTTTTTTTCTGTTCCTTTTCCAAAGGAACAACATTTTCAATTTTTTCTATTCCTTTTCCAAAGGAATGACATTTGTGTGTTTTGTTGTTTGTTTGGAACCTTTTCCAATGGAACAACATTTTTGATTTTTACTGTTTCTTTTCCAAAGGAACGACATTTGTGTGTTTTGTTGTTCCTTTTACAAAGGAACAATATTTTCGATTTTTGCTGTTCCTTTCCCAAAGGAATGACATTTCTGTGTTTCGTTGTTCCTTTTCCAAAGGAACAACATTTTCGATTTTTGTTGTTCCCTATTTAAAGGAACGAAATTTCTGTGTTCTACTGTTCCTTTTCCAAAGGAACAACATTTTTGATTTGCTGTTCCTTTTTCCAAAAGGAACACCACTTGCATTATTTTTCTCTCCCTTTTTGACACAACTTGTTCCCCTTGTTGTTCTAAATTAAGGATGCTTATTGTTCCTGTTCTTTCAAGTCTTTTGGAATACAGCTATGCACTTATGCAATGGATACCAAATCACAACATACTGAAACCAATGAATCATAAAATCGCTATTCTTATAAGAAATTGCTATGAATTGGTAAGAGGACAGAAGGAAGGACACACTTACTCATTATCTCTTGCTGTCATTGTTCTACTAACTCTAATCTGATTGGTTATCTTTATCATGTTGGTCCCTTTTAATCCTCTTTGATTATTATTCAAGAATAAGAGAAAAGGGTTTATATCTTCCTATTGAGATGTTAAGACTTCTTCCACCATTCCTACTCTTGAGGAGTGTTGAACAACCCTTTTTGTATAAATGGGAAAGTATTTTATGAAAAAGAAAGAAAAAAGAGCAAACAATGATGTCTTAATGACTTATAAGTTGTCAAATGCAGGATAGGGGGTCTCATCAAGAGCCAGCCTACCATGATCATGAGGACAAAAGCGAAGTGGCATTCCCACTATGGCCACCACACCAGGGATATGGTCCAAAAGGTATATCAAATAAAGAACCCTTGGAACAGGAGGTCTCATCACGCGCCATCCTACCCACCTTTCGATCCTTCCTCGTGAATGGCATTATGGCTAACTAGTCACCAAGCCAGCATAATGGCCTACATTTTGACAACACACAACATTCCCCAAGCATACAGAAAGGATCATGGTTCCATGGGTGAAATAAACAGCTCTGCCAAGGTTATGGACACCTGTCGGTAGTAGAGCACTGTTAATGGTATTGAAGTCAAATTATTTACACCAATAGGTAGTTATTAGCACCCTTTTGTTTCTTATACCTTAGTAATCAATCACATAAGGAGAATATATATTGTTTCTTGAACCATACAATGCATGTAAATCTATTATCACCAATCATGACAGAACAATTGACAATGACCACATGAGACTCCGTATCCATGGCAGATGTCCTATCCCCCCAGCCTCGCATCATATCACAGCAGTTTCTTACGTATTAAGAGATCCAACTCTACGCCTTGATTTTGGTAATTTGCTACTTTTGTAAACATGGCATATCGCCATACGCTGTTTCTTTATGACTCTGCTTCAGAACAGAACGACACGCCGCTCCTTTATTTGACGGCCGGGACAGCCTATCACATTGTGGGGGGAGTTTAACCTCATCATTCCCTGGATTACGTGTCAGATCACTATTCGGGAAGCTGTGTACTTGGGAATAGCACGGCTCAATGGTATACTATTTTTTATTTTTTGCATGACTTGTTGTTCATAAGCCATTTCCATTGTATACTCTGCAGCATTATATTTTGAGCAAGTCTTGCATCTATTAGCCTCTCTGTGTTTCAACAGCGTGAACAGTTGTCGTTCCATTGTCAAAATTCTGAGATTTTACAGCGAAACCATAAACATGGGAGGAAGATCGATTCGGAGAGAACCGCAAGTGTTAACAGTCTCTGATGTTGCATAGGAAATCCTGGCAAGAGAAGGGTGGCTAACTTACCTCAATCGCTTACAGGAATCCAACGAGACTGTAGCAATTGAATTCTTGTAGAACTTTCAAGAGGACCACTCCATAGTGAGGGGGAGACACATAGCAGTTACCGATGACATAATTGCAGAAGCCTTGGGAGTGCCAGCCGCTAGACCTCTATGGACGTTAAAGAAGGAGATATTGCAGAAGATCATAGAAACCTTCCAGGAGGAAGGCCATAGCCTGACAATTAGAGGAAAGTGGGTTCTTCCAACAGCATTAGGAGAGCCGTGGGCAGAATTGGCAGAGACCATTCAAAGCTACATCACCTGTGAAGGCAGAAAAGACGTGGTAAGACCACGACATATTAAACTCTTAGCTGTATTAAAGCAAAAATGCTCTATAAATTTACCTGCATTTTTGAATTCATTACTTCATGACGTCGCACGGAGCATAAAAAAGGCACAACATGTAGAATCAGTTGTTAGTCATCATGGGTTGATTCAGTTAATAGTTAGCCATAGCCTTACCCAGCAGCAGAGCAGCTGGGAAGAGCTAATTGCCATGATAGATAGAGGGTTAACCACACGATCCCCAAAACGTAAACATCCCACCAGTACACCTGAGCATCCAGAAAAACGAAGGAAATCGGTCTGACTAGCACGGCTAAAAGGGAGGCTGGAAAATTCCCAAGGAGATACCAGCCGACCTGTAGAGATAGACAATATAGGGGATGAGCAACCCCCACGATTAGAAGGGGAAGACAATGAGAAAGGAATGCAAGAAAAAGAGGAAGGATAAATGGAAGAAGAAACTGAGCAATCTGAGCAGGACGAGGAAATGGAATAGCAGGAAGGTAGCACATTGCAGGATCCATTGAGAGAAGATGAATTGGCCAAAGTTTTAGCCAATATGGGCAAATATGGCCAACCTTCCAGTCCATCAGATCTCCATGCCGAAGAGGAACCAATGGAACACTCTGCTCAGGAGGGAAATGCACCTGAAGAATTACATGTAGAGGAGGTAGAAGAGGAGAATTAGCCTGTTCATGATGAAAATATGACAAGAGATGCAAAACAGGAACAATTCGTTCCTAGAAAGATGACACTAGAAGAAATTCCAGAAGAAAGGGGGGCAGAAAAGGAAGTCACCCAAGAAATAACATAATCGGTTAGGGTTCTTGCCCTAGAGCAACTAGAGCAGAGCAACAAAGAAAAACCCCAAAGAGAAAATCAAGGAATTAATCATAGTCTAGGTCGCAATGAATAGTTTGTTGTTCCTTCTAAGGAAATTGAGGAAATTAAGAAATTACAGAAAGAACAACAAAGACTACTCAATGTAATAGTTCAGATCCAACAGCAGATCATGATTTTGAAAGCAAGGAAAAGGGTAAAAAGGACTCTGGGAAGCAAAACTGCAACCACTCCAGCAAAACCCCTCAAGACAAAGTGTCACGCCCTTAGCCTTCCTATAATTTTTTTTGCTAAGGGTGTGCGGCACTGCCGGGCAAGTTTTTGACGTTACCCGCAGACTACGCCTTCAAAACTCGTTCCGCTGTCGCTGCACGAGTATTATTTATAACTAGATCTCAATCTTATAATAGAACCTCTTATAGTTAATTATAATTCTGTTCTCATTATAAATTAACAATCCATCAATGTAAAGCCAAACATCAATATTCGCATAAGACAATATTGAAACACTTGAGATGATAGACAGGGCGACTCCCCGAGTCCACCCAAAGATTATATTAATCCAATTCAATTTAATACAACCCGAGTGCCGGCCCAAGGCTACGGCCACCCGATAGATTCCACTGTTTATAATACCCGTGTAACAGTCAAACCAACCCATGGTCCTTACAACCCAATACTCCGATAATTACAGAGATCCGGGTATCGGCTTCCACCCAGCTACCCTATATAATATAACACAGACCGTATCAAACCTCAGCCTGTACAAGAGAACTGCCACCGATTTACCACTCGTTCGCCGGACTGTATAACTGTGAGGGTATCGGCGTGCTGCCACGACTACCCAAATATTTTTCCGTTACTATCCGAGTAACTGCTCGATAGTAATCCACCGTCACCTGCGTACCATTCGCACCTGTCAATTACTGCTGATAGCGAACTCCAACTTCCGCTACCCCTGTCCACAGACCCGTATCTAACTGTCACTGTCACGCCCTTCGTGCTCGACCGTTCAGATCAGAAAATACCCAAGCCTGTTCCTTCGACTTCACCGTCTTCGTTTAGAGCTGCGGTCGCCTACATCTGTTCGATGTTTTATCGACCTCGCTGATCAGTTAGAAGACATGATTGTCCGTCGAGTTGATGATCGAATGAGCTCTCCTCATTCTCCTTATATACGCTTGCTTCCTCCATCGATCAAGGCGTCTTTGTTTAAGCCGACATCCCTTCTTTATGCGTAAAGCCCGCGTATTGTTTCTTTTTGGTTAATTTAATCCACCGCCATGCTTTAAGCCCGTCGGTCTGTCCACATATGTCCACGTATGCGCCCTTGTATTATTTTAATTCTCCGTATGTATATCAGGTATTTCTACAATACAAGTCTTTCGGTCATGGCGTACTTTACTAATGCCATGTCATCGCCCATACATTATCTCACCTCCATATAATATATTTTATTCATAATGTATGCGCCATGTATCATATATTATCTCCCATCGAATATAATATATTTAATTTTCACGATATGCTCCCATGACTTTCGGTCTTCTGCCATATTCGTTCGCATTTTGTTCACGTCCTCATTTGTCGTTATGTGACGTTCGTGGCGGGTCGGTCTTTTGTAAAGCCGACCAACGCCACCCATATGCCCTTTCGTCCATGATGACCTGTGCCTTGTTCGTATGTTGCCCAATCTGCTGCCTGTCCATTGTGGGTTGTTTGTTCAGCCGTCCCTCTTGGAATGATGCCCGACTGACCTGTTTGTTGTTAGACCGTTGCCCATGCTGTCGTCCAACCTTTCCTTGTTTTGCCCGAATCGCCCATCGTTCGGTCATGTTGTCGTTTAGGAGGGTCGCCCTCCGTGTGCGGAGCGCCCGGTCTCCAGGGCGTTACACAAAGGATCGAAGGGCCAGAGTCCATCCTGCTGTTCAAAACCCTGTCGAAAAGCAGGTTTCTGTTCCAAATGTTGTTGAGAAGTAGACTGTTGTTCAAATTAAAAAGGAATAGCATTTGACTGATACCCACGTTAAGATAGAAATAGATGATATATTGACATGCGATAAGGAAATTCAGACAGAGGTACCACCCTCGGGAGTGATAAGGGCCATGAACGCAAGACAACGCAATAGAAAAATTCAGGTAAAACTCTCGATCTCCACTGCTGCATGGGAAAGAGATCCGAGAACAGTAACCCTACAAGAGGGTTTGGCGCAAGCTCAGCAAGTAGCAGAAAAGCTTATAGAGCAAACGGTCCCTCGAGAAAGGTATGAAGAGCTACAACAGCAGCTTAGGAATGTCAATCTATCCAAAAGCCATGTGTTTGAAGGGTGGCAAAGGGAAGAAGAAAAAGTCGCGAAGGTAACTCGTAGGTTAGATATAGTTATCAAGTAGATGGATACTTTATGTTCTTTATACAATGACGTTCTAGCATGTAGAGCCCCTACTAAGAATTATGCCTTGTTTTTAATCGAACGATATTTGCAATTGATTATAAAGGCTGTCAAAACAGGTGCTCCCATACAAATTAATACCATCGATGATTTTATAAACTGTTGTAAGCACTTTGGGGTAAAAGTTCAGAGACCATTGTGTGAGTTTTATTTGCATAACCTTGTATTAGACTAGGAGACCGAGCTAAACCCTGGCCCTTTTGTTGGGGATATTCAATTGCAGGCATTTATTTCATTTGAGGTTAATCAAATTAAATGGCTTAAAGCCTATAATGCTTTCCAAAGGCAAGAAAACGGATTAGATTTGTGGGTAAGAGCTGAGCCTAGAAATCCAGTGCAATTATGGAGAGAACATAGAAACCTCATGAAGACTCCAGGTGTAATTGAAGTATTAGGACCCATTCATAAGGCAATCAATCGGTAGGAAATAGAATACTTTTTCTCTATCAAAGACCTTACCATTGATACGGCTAAATTTCGATATTAGATCTCTAATCGGAATATCGAGCTCAAGGAACTATTTAAGTATGAAAATTTTAAGTTAGCCGCTAACCGCTTGCACCTCTATGGCGAAGTCATTTTGAGGGTAGGGCCATCCTGGTTACGATATAGGTTCCAGATTCCAATTATTTGGCACCCTGCACCCAGATACCAAGCCCTGTATGAGATGCCTAAGGGTCAGACAAGCCATTTCTTTGAACACCTAGTTATGCATCATGGCTGTATACCTCCACATGAGATTCCATCTCCAGCCTACTCTCTCACTGCCTTACATGTCAACTACAATGTTTTCATGAGGGCATGAAAAAGGGTAAGCAGGGGGGTGTGTGGAGTACTAAAGAAGGTATGTTTTTGGTAATTATTTCAGCATATTTTCATTAGAACTTACAAACCTTTTGCATCATGAACTAGGAAAATGATAAGGAATTGTAATAAAACCTGTGAGATTAATGTGCAAGATGAAAACACTAAAAATTGTCATTTCCTTATGTAGGAAAAAGGAAAAACGAGAAACTGTTGTTCCAAAGGAAAGGACAAGGACGAGTTAACCACTGTCCCTTTGATGGGGAACCATATGCAAACAAGGAAAAACAAATCAAAGTGAATCAGCCCTAGAAAGGAAGTGGAGATATCGGCTCGACACAAGAAAGAAAAGAGATAACTGAGGACTAATGGTTCAACAAATCCCTCAAGATCCTTGATCCCGAGGGATCCCTGCTTTAACTATTTTTGCACCTAGACATCTCCGCCTTCACCATTATAAAAGGGGCAGCACCGTTAGCTTGAGGGGGGTTCAAGTCTCTTATGTTTTATGTAACTTCTCTTAAGATTGAAACTTTGATCATCGAGTCTTGTTGAGAATAATTTATTGTAATTCCGCTTTATGCATTAATAAAAACTTGGTTTCTATTTCATCTCTGAGTCTGGAAAAACTTCAAGTGGTGTACCCCTAAAGGCTAAGGGCCTGGCCTTGGAGGATACTTGCTACTGTACTACTACGTTTGGTTTATGCGTGCTTTGCTTAATCGACATTATTTGGTAATCTGATGTGTTTTGTAGTTTACATCACATGCTCTGTTGACAGAACTATTGTATTGACTCTGAAACATATCACTATTCTTTTAAGTGTTGATATAATACTGTTGGTCTTTACAGATACTGTTGATGCTTAATTACAGAGCCTCTATGATGTGCACTTATTCATTGACGTTACGGAATTCATCTTCGGAATTATGTTCTTTGCGATTGTTGGATCTATAAACAATGTTGTTCTATTTTTAAATGCAGTCGTACTCTTTCTAACTGAGATAGATAACTGGATCAGATTACTATTAAGGTGTGCCGTGTGTATATATGGTTTTCAAGAGTTGCTCTATAATTCATCATTAATTAGTGCCGTTCCATTTTGGTGTGTTGTTCAATCCGTCCTTAAGAGTGAAGGATTGCCATTTGATTCTTGTAGGTCACGATTAGTGCATTTGACCTTATAGACTAAGGTGTTACTACTTGCTAGACTTAGTTGTTGTTACAGTTTCTTGTTTGCTATTCTATTTCTTAATTGTTGTTCCATTTCTTATCTGCCGTTTCATTTCCTGTCATTTGTTATTTTGGTGTGAAGAACGATCTCAGGCTGTAGTGAGCATTGACATCTACTGTATGGCTCCCAGATCCACGATCTTTTCTATGATTTCCTCTAGTTCCACCAGTTTACAAAGGGATGAGTTATTGCTACTGAACCCTTGACTGATAAATTCCTTAGTTTTCTGAATGTGAGGTTTAATATTTTGTAGTTAGTTGTAAACAAGCATCTGTTTACTCTTGTATTTTTGAGCACTGTACTACTAGCATTACTCTGGAAAATGATAGCCTCAGACTGAGACACTCTTTGAAATAACAAAACAGTCCTGGATTGACATATTAATGTGAGGTAATTAGAGGTGAAAGATACCCTTTTTATAGCTTGACATGGAGTACATGTGATCTAAATGTATTGCAATGCTTGCATCACCCAAAGGAGTTGTATGCAACAAGATTTAGTAGCCACATATTCTGCTTCAGCTGTAGATAATGCAATTGAACTTTGTTTCTTGCTGAACGAAGATATTAATCGGGAACCCATATAGAATGCACTGTTAGAAAAATATTATATATGACAGAGAAATGCAAGACATATAATATGAAGAAAAACAGAAATACATAAAACTAGAGAGACACAGATATACGTGGTTCACCCAATTTGGGCTACGTCCACCCCGAATAGCCAGTCCTTCCTTTCTATTATCCAACAAAATGAAGAGACACAACCTACAATAGATCCGCTGTAATATCCTTTGTTTTCTCTCACAATCTCACCACTCTGTTTCTCACTCAAAGAATACACATCTATTACACAACCTCAACACAATGTCGTCATACAAAGAGAGGGGTTGCCTTCTAGAGCAAAAACCCCTAAACTAAACATAAGTTCTACTATCAGGTCATCCACCTAATGAACAACCCAGATTGACTAGAAATTATTATACTTTTACAAGGCAATTTTACATATGTTTTTAGCTTCCGGGGCGCTGCCCTTGAAACCCCTGTCGGGGAACCGTTGGCCCCCGGACCTCCCAACGAGGAGGGTATCAGCCCCCCCAAACCCAACATTCACCACCACTAGTGATTTTTCTATCATCAACGCTTCCTGCCCAATCTCCATCTGTATATGCAGGAAGTGTAAGATCTGTATCTCTAGGATACCATAAACCAAAGTTTTGTGTTCCTTGAAGATAGTTGAAAATCCTTTTGACTACCTAAAGTGTGATTCCTTTAGATTTTCTTGGAATCTTCCAACTATTCCTACTGCATGCATGATGTCTGGTCGGGTACCTATTAGATAAAGTAGACTACCAATCATGGATCCATAAGTTGGTTGATGTACTACTATTGATTCATCACTTGAGCTGAGACTACATCCTATTACCATTGGGGTACATACTGGTTTAGAATCTTCCATGCTATATTTTTTCAAGGTCTGTTTGAGATATTTGGTTTGTGACAGAAAAATACCATCTTTATTTTGTTGAACTTGTAGACCAAGAAAATATGCAAGCTCACCAAGCAGGGACATTTCAAATTCTTGCTTCATTACTGAAGCAAAATTCCGACTCATGGCTTCTTCATTGCTACAAAAAATGATATCATCAACATACACAACAAGTATTAGAAATTAATTATTGTTAATCTTTGTATATAAATTGCTATTAGCTGATCCCTTTGAAAAATCTTGTTGATGGAGATATTTGTCAAGACGGTAATACTAGGCCCTTAGAGCTTGTTCTAAACCATAGAGAGCCTTTCTAAGTCTGCATACAAGTTTTTCATCATTTCCAATAATGAATCCATCTAGTTGCTCAATATAGATTTCTTCTTCTAAGTATCCATTAAGAAAGAAAGATTTTACATCCATTTGGTATACTTTGAATTTCTGAAAACTAGAAAGAGCAAGGAACATTCTTATGGCTTCAAGTCTAGCAACAGGTGCAAAAGTTTCTTCAAAATATATACCTTCTTGTTGATCATATCCTTTACAAACAAGTTTGGCCTTGTTTCTAATAACTTCTCCATTTTCATTTAGCTTGTTTTTGAATATCCATCTAGTTCCTATGATATTCTTATCATGAGGTCTAGGAACTAATTCCCAAGTATTATTCTTTTCAATTTGCTCAAGTTATTCATTCATGGCCTTGACCCAACATTCATCTTTGCATGCTTCATTTACATTTTGAGGTATGGTGGAGGATAGCAATGCTAGATAGCTTGAATTTTCTATAATAGTTCTTCTTGTCTGCACACCTGCCTCTTTCTGTCCCAAAATTTGAGTCTCTGGATGGTTTTTCTGAACGTACCTGGATAGAGTCTTTTATTCTACTGTTATCTCTTCTTTTCATGCTTCATTGGTTTCTTCTTCAGAATTAGTGTGATTTGATGTGGGAGGATAATCCTCATCTTCTTCATAATCTTCGGTTTTTAATTGTTTTGGATTTTTGCATGTTTCATCAACCACAACATCAACACTTTCAATATTTTTCCCAAGTCTTTTATTATAATATTTATATCCTTTACTTCAGGAAGAGTAATGAATGAGAATACCTTCATCTCCTCTGGGTTCAAACTTGCCAAGTTTTTCATCAGTCCTTTTGATGTAACATTTGCTTCCAAAAACTTTGAAGTATTTTAGAGTAGGAGTCTTACCATACCAAAGTTCATGTGGAGTTTGGGCACTGTTTACCCGAACATTCATTTCGTTGAGAATAGTGACGACAACGAATGCAGCTTCAGCCCAGAAGGTTGCAGGAGTTCTAGAATTATCTAGCATAGCACGAGCAATTTGTTGAATAGTTCTATTCATCCTTTCTATCACTCCATTTTGTTGAGGTTTCCTTGCGGTGGAGAATTTCCTTTTTATTCAATGCTCTTCACAAAAGTCAAAGAATTCATCCGAGGTAAATTCCCCTCCTTGATCAGATTTGAGGCATTTGATTTTGCGATCTGATTCATTCTCAACCAAGGCTTTGAAAGCTTTGAAATTTTCAAATGCTTCATCTTTATGCTTTAGACGTCCTATCCAACACATATTAGAAAATTCATCAATGAACAATATAAAGTATTTTTCTCCACGAGGTGACTTTTTCCTTGATGGTCCACATAAATCAGTATGAACAAGTTCAAGAGGCTTACTAGATAATCCTTCCTTTTCAGGGAAGTGTGATCTGGTTTTCTTACCAAATTAACATGATTTGCATATTGTATTTTCTGGAATGTTGATATTAGGAAGATCAAGAACAACCTAGAATCTGCATGCTTTTCTTATTTGAGAAAATCTTAGATGCCCCAATCTTCTGTGCCATAGCTAGTGTTCATCATTTTTTCTTAGATAGCATTGTGGTTGTCCTCCCTTGAGTATGTATAAGTTGTTTGGAGTTCTTATACCTTTGATCATGGTTTCTCCTGTATCAAGCTCATGAACAACACATCCATTTGATAGAAATACTGCTTCATTTCCTCGATCACACATTTGATTGACACTCAACAGATTATGCTTTAGACCATCAACATACATAACATTCCCAAATTTAAATTTTTCTTTTAAGAGAACAGAGCCTTTACCTTTTATTATGGTAGGAGTGTCATTTCCAAATGAGACATTCTTTTCCTTCTCTAAGGCATTATATGAGTGAAGTTTTTCTTTGTCACCTGTCATGTGTTTGAGCATCCGTTGTCAATGTACCAATGATTTTCTTGTCCTTCTACATACAAGGCTATACCACATCTTTCTGTTTGTGGTTCTTTCTTTCTCCATATTTTGGGACTTAGTGAAGTTTTCTCCTTCTGAGATGTTTGCCAAAATTTACTCCTGAATTTAGATTCTTCATGACCGAAGTTGTTGCAGATAGAGAATTTTATTTCTTTTTCAAGAAGAGAAAAGTTATTATAGGTCTGTTTCATGGTCCCTGTCACATTCCTTTGATTTCGTGCTTCACTAGTCAGGATGGTCTTGTAAGCAACACATTGAGCAGCTTTGTGTCCAAAGTTATGACATGAAAACCATTGGCCATTAAAGAATTTCCTGCGATTATTGAATCTACTGACCTAGTGATTGTAGTTTCTACTGATATTCATTCTTGGAGTAGATTGAGTATGATTTACCTAAGCTTGGTTGTAGCTTCTTGAATTAAATTAAGCCTATTTTACCTGGTGATCTGCTTTATGCCTTTGCTCATGATTGTCAAACTATTCACTGCTCTTTGCTACATCAAGATAGCTTTTAGTGGAGGTTGACAACTTTTGTGCTTGAGATGCTTCTTCAGTATATCCAAGACCTGTCTTTATCAGAGGAGAATCATGCACTTTGATAATCTCATTTAATGTTTCTGATCCTTTAGCAAATCTAAGATTGAGAGCTTTTGTTTTCTCAATATCCTTTCTTAGACCCAAAATTTCACATTCTAGTTTGTCATTGTGTTTTTCTCTTTCAGCAAGTTGGAATGTCAAAGTATATATAATCATATTCTTTTATTCTAAATAGATTTTGAGTTTAGAGATTTCTTCATAGAGGTCATCTTCATCTAAAGCATCCAAGAAATCATCATCTTCAAAATCCATCAGAAGTATATAGTCATTACTATTTTCATCTTCATCATTAATTGATAAACCATCGCTATCTTCACGAGTATAGTATCTCTTCTTACTTACACTTTATTTTCTATTCCATTTTTCAGATTCCTTACCTTTATCAAATTTATCTTTATGAGGACATTTGGTAGCATAATGACCGACTCTTCCACAAGCAAAACATTTGAAAGGTAGTTTACCTCTGAATCTTCCAGAACCCCGTTGAAGGTTCTTAACAAAGTTTTCTTCTTCTTCTCCTTCTGAAATATGTCCTGATTCATTGAGTTCTTCTTTTCCTTTTGCTAAAGCTTTGAATTAAGATTCTCTCATATCTGAAGGACCTCCTTTTCTCATCTTGAAGGCAGTTAAGATTTCATGCAGCTGTGTCATAGTAATAGTCTGTAGATCCTACTTTTATTCTATGGCAGATACTTTTGATTCCAACTTAGCAGACAAGGATCTTAAAACTTTTTCAACTAAATTAACTTCCTTTATCTCTTCACCCAGATTCTTCATGTAATTAACAATCTCATCTACATGTAAGAAGTAACTAGCTATACTTTCATCATTATGCATCTTAAGAGTTTCATATTGAATTCTGAGAATTTGCAGTTTAACACGTTTTATCTGAGAATCTCCTTTGTAGCTTAGAATGATTTTGTCCCATATTTCTTTAGAGGATTTGAGCTGCATAACTTTGACAAAATATGACTATGATAGACTTCCTAACAAAGTATTGACAGCCTTGGCATTGGTTTCATATTGCTTTTTACCTGCTGTATCTGTAGGAATTACTTATGGAAATGTATATCCTCCTTCCACGATTTCCCAAACATTTGTTCCAAGAGATTGAAGATAGGTTGTGGTTCTTACCTTCCAATAAACGAAGTAGCTTCCATCAAATATTGGTGGTTTGATGGATCCCTCTCTTTCTTGATTACTCATGATGATGGATCTTTCTTCCAGCGATCAAGCTTCTTCTAAAGGACCCTCTTTGATACCAATTGTTGGAAATAATACTTGTTAGCACTGCTACATGCTTTAATATTTGATGGTCAAAGAACAGGTTCGGCCATGTTGGTTGGGCTCACAAAAGGGTTCTTATTTGTCATTTTCCTCCTGCCCCTTTACTTCATTTATATTCCCATAACCTCCTTTCTTTTCCTGTTTTCCTCCAAACTCTGCATAACTTATATTTCCTAAGCCCCTGGGAACTAATGGTTTAAAACTCATATAACTGCGCGCCTTCGAAAAAAGCACTACCCACCAAATCCTCCCCCATCACATCAGTCATAAACATGTGCATTTAACCCTTGCCATCTGATTGTTTGCCACATGATCCGACAGTGTTCGCACTTCCCGATCGCACGAACTGCCCACTTGTTAACCTGCAGGAAAAGTGGTTTTCCCCAGTCACATCCGCCACGCGTCTTATCCTGGTTGCATCACTTTCCCGTGTACGAATTCCACCAAGCCTCCGTAACCGGTGCGGGAAATACCGCTTGCCGCCCATCCATCATTGCCGCTTGTTTATCGCCCATGAAGCTTTAGCCCCCGATCACCATTGGATCTGCCTGACTGTGATCCAATGACCCTCATTTATTCCGATCTCATATTTCCCGATTCCTCCTACAAAATAGATCTCCACCATTTGTCTGTTGATCTAATGACTGATGTTTATTCTCGTCCCACCCATGCATCTATCATGCAGCCTTTGCGTCCATAATCATTCTGCATACCTGAAGGACGAAGGAGATCACCTACCAGTTCTGCGCAGTTACGGCTTCAATTACTGCATTCAACACATTGTGTACTCAAAGGAGGGAAAGGACAACCTCGGGCAGTTGAAGCATTTATCAAGCATGGAGTTTCATCCATATTTCATTCCACCTGCTCAAGGAGTATAGCCAAATGCCAGAAAATGTCAATTGTTTTTATTAAAGCAGTAGATTGTAGCGGAGATTCATATCAGATAGTTAATGTGGTTGGTGGTCCATTATGACCCCTCCATGCATAGGATAGCAGATATTTTTTGTAATCAACCTCTATATATATCCAGAACTTACAATGTAATAGGGTTGATGAATGTTATTTTGATGTAAGATTCAACTTCTGGACACTGTAACTACTGTGATACCTGCGGCGTATGGTCTTCATTTTCAGCTAATACAAACTTCTTTTGCTGTTAATTGCTCACTTTCCACTTCTTCTCTGTTCTAGGTTGTGCCTGTATTGCATTTCTTCATGTGCTCTTATTATCTAGCATTTGAGGGGCTGTCATCCCACCTCTGTGTTAAATTCTTGTATGTATTGTTGAATGTGTTATGCAGGTTTCTATTTATTTAGTGCCAGAGAGCTGTCATCCTGTCTTTGCATTAGTAAATAGATTTATAGACCTTTTACTGGTTGCAGCCGGCCATCACATGGTCTTGTGCATCTTCTAGTGTGGTCAGTTTTCTTCGTAATCACCTATTCCTTAAGCTGTGAGTAATTGGTGGTCTAAAGCCTTGTAGTCAGGGGGTGTTCACCCATGTTTGGGGTCAAGCATAGTAGAAGTGGTTATCTGGCTTGAATATGTAGAATTTTTTTCATTCATCCACCATTTTCCAACATTTTTGTTGAGTTTGTAATGTTCTCGAGCATCTCTCAGATACAACCTAGGAGATTTTCTTGGGGTGATAGCATTAATTGGCGCCGCTGTCAGGGAATGGAGATCGAAACTCAGCTTTTCTAGGAGATGACAAAGTTCCAGAATTTTGATGATAGACAAGGTCTGGACACATTTCTTGTTGTAATCATCTATCTGGCGACTCCACTGGAGGAAGACCAACCTTTGGCGACTCCACATTATAGTCTTGGCTCAATTTGTGAGACATACTCGAAGAAATCCTTAGAAATCACCAGCCAAGCTAGTGCCTGACCCTGAGAAGATCGTTAAGCAGAAGAAAACCACATAGAAAGGAGCATCAGGATCAGGTAAGCTTAAGAAATCTTATGTATCCCTGCGAGAGGAGGCTATAGTTGATAATGTATCATTTGAAGAATTAGAGCCTAGTACTGCTAGTGAAGAATTACCTGTAGAGATTCATACGGCTCCTTGTACTGTTAGTTCCCCTTTAGATCTTAGTCTAAAGAAAACCTCCCATTTAGTCCATCATACTCCATTGTTTCCCACTATTCAATCTACCAGTATCCTTCCACATATCCCAGTTATGGCCGGCCAGCAAGTACCAACGAAGATGGAAAGAATCATAGCTGCTAGGTATGGACCTTTAGTAATGCATGTCCCTTTAAATGCCATGCCTACTGGAGAATATCAGAAATACATGCCTAAGTTCACTGGTACAGATGGAGTAACAGCAGAAGAACACCTTGAAGCTTTTTACAGTTATGCTGATAACTTAGACATTAGTGAAAATGATGTGTGGATGAGAGTTTTTGTCTAAAACCTTGATGGAGAGGCTAGAAAATGGTTCAGAGAATTGACCCCTAGATCTATTGCTAATATTGAAGCCTTAGATGATGCATTTTTGAAGCATTGGAGAGATAAGAAAGACTTGTTGTATTACCACACTGAGTTTGGTAACCTGAAGAGAGAAAATGGTGAATCTTTGCTTGGTTTTAATAAGAGATTCAATAGGATGTACAGTAAAATACCAGCTGAGGTAAAGCCAACTCCCACATCAGCCAAACTCACATATGCCAATGCTTTTGACTCTGATTTCTACCTATTACTAAGAGAAAGAAGATGTGCTACTCTGTTTGATATGCAAGATGCAACACTTGAAGTAGAATCTAATATTATGGCTACAGAAAAACTCAAGAGTCATGTTGATAGAAGGAGGCAAGGAGGTGAGGCTTCTTCTTCCTATGCCTCATCCGCAGAGCCTAAATTAGACAAAATGACTAGAATGATAGAGTCATTAGCTGCAGAGGTACCTAAGCTGAAGGTTGAGCAGAACTTAGGAAAAGCAAGAAATCAAGGCACATTTTCTCCTAGAAATGTCAATCCATACAAAAGAGAAAATGAACAGTTACAAGTAATACAAAGGGGTAAAGAAATAAATGAAGACATAAAGTTAAAGCTCCCTTCCAAAATGTAGTCATGGAGGAGGAACAATTCGAAGATGAGGATGAAATACATTGCATGGAAGATAAAGGCAGTGCTGCCTTCTTGACATTGTTTGAATATGAAGAGTCTTTGCTGCAAGAACAAGACAGTCAAAGGTGGGACAGAGAAGTTGTCCTGTAGACGGGTGAACAGCGAAAATACAACCTGAGGTCTAATGCAAATAATGTCAAGGAGAATCCTGCTCAAGGAGCTTCTGCCCAAACAGGGTCAAAAAATATCAAGCAGAAAAGACCAGCAGCTGACACAGTCATCCTCAAAGAACCAGTTCAAGAGGTAAGAGGTTCTGATAAGTCCCCTTCCCCTTTCAGTCTTGAAGTAGAAGTCTAGAAGTTGAAAATCTTTGTGCCTCTGTTAGATCTCGTAAATAGTGAAGTGTTTAGAAATCCTATCCTCGAAGCCCTTGGACTGAAATCCACACAAACCTCCATTGACTCTGTCAATTTTCAAGATGATAAGCCTGCAGTTATGCTGAGCCCAATGACCGAACCTGCTAATGATAATTCTCCATCCTTTTATGTCTCCTTGACCATTCATGATAAGATCCTTCACAATTGCCTGCTAGACATAGGGGCTAGCCACAATCTCATGCCAAAAGCTGTCATGGAAGAGTTAGGCCTTGACATCACCCGACCATGTCATGATCTATTTTCTTTTGATTCTAGGAAAGTCAGATGCCTAGGATTAATCAAAGACCTGGCCTTTACCCTAACTTAGTTGCCTATGAAGAGCATGGTGATGGATATTGTGGTGGAAGATGTCCCTCCTAAGTTTGGCATGCTTTTGTCAAGAGGATGGATTAAGAGACTAGGTGGGACATTACAGAATGATCTAACTTATGCCACTGTCCCAGTTTTTGGAGGAGAAAGTAGGAGATTATATAGAGAAGCATAGTTGGCATATATCATCAGTGATAAGAAGAACCCGTCTAATCATCCTATTTATGTTGTGGACACTGATTTTGGAGGATGTATACTCCAAATAGAAGAATCTTAGAAGGCCTCAATGCAGATCAGAAAACCAATAGTGTAGGCCGAAGAAGAGCAAGGAAGTCTAGTTTGGGAGATGTTCTTTGATGGAGCATATTCCAGGTAGACTGTCGGAGTAGGAGTGGTGCTGGTATCTCCACAACAAGAAAGCACACAACTGTATTTTAAACTGGCATTTCAAGTCACCAACAATATAGCAGAGTATGAGGCTCTGATATTGGGCCTGAATGCAGCTAAAGACAGAGGAATCAAGAGCATAAAGGTGTTTGGAGATGCTCATCTGATCATTCAATAGGTAAACAAAACATTTCAAGCAAAGCACCCAAGGCTGAAAGCATACAGAGATGAGGTATGGAGACTCAAAGACTCCTTTGATAGTTTTTGTATCTCATACATCCCTAGAGCCAAAAATTAGCTTGTTGATTCTCTTGTTGTTTGTACTAGCATGTTCATTCCTCCCATGCCTCTCAGACTAGTTTATGAAGTCCAAATGAAATACAAACCATCCTTGCCTGACAGTGTCTAGCATTGGAAAGTTTTTGAAGATGATGATGAATTGAATAGATTCTTCCAAGTCATTGATGAATTTTCTGAAATGCAAATTGACCAAGAAAATGAAGCCTTGCAAGAAAGCCCAAAAACTCAGCCTAGAAATAAAATTGGCAAAGATAGCATTGTCCAACTGTCCAGCAATCATATACCTTAGGGTCTAATTCCTTTAGAAAGACTGTTTGACCAGAA
Source organism: Pinus taeda (assembly GCA_000404065.3). Classification (NCBI taxonomy): domain Eukaryota; kingdom Viridiplantae; phylum Streptophyta; class Pinopsida; order Pinales; family Pinaceae; genus Pinus; species Pinus taeda. Next base: position 72,881 of record APFE030070448.1, on the reverse strand, counting down.
TGATGTGCCTTACAAGGCTGATAAAAAAAAATACCAATCTGTAGTCTGTAAGCATGATATGGGGAGTCCAGGTCAGCCAAGATACATAAATCTGTCCACCCATTTATCTGCTGACCAAAGTTTAGAATATTGCAATTTAATGAAGCAATTTGCTAACGTCTTTGCCTAGGAATATAGTGACCTAAAAACATATGATAAGAATATCATCCAGCATAAAATCCCTTTGGAGAAAGACACTATTCCTTTCAAGCAAAAGCTGAGACCAATAAATCATATGCTCCTTCCTCTAATTGAAAAAGAAATCAAAAAGTTGTTAGCTGCCAAAATTATAGTTCCTCTTAGATATCAAAAATGGGTAGCCAATCTAGTAGTGGTGAGGAAGAAAAGTGGAGAAATCAGAATTTGTGTTGATTTTAGAAACTTAAACAAGTGCTCCAAAAAAGACAACTATCCTCTACTAAAGATGGAGCATTTGCTGTAGAAGGTCTCAGGGGCCAAAGTGATGTCTTTCCTGGATGGATTTTTGGGCTTTAATCAGATTGTTGTACACCCAAATGATCAAGAGAAGACTGCGTTCACCACTCCTTGTGGCACTTTCATGTATGCCAAGATGCCTTTCGGATTGATGAATGCTGGAGCCACCGTTTAAAGAGTTATGGATATAGCTTTTATGGGAGAGAAGGATAAATTTGTCCTTATCTACCTTGATGATATAAAAGTATACTCCAGCAGCCATCATGACCACTTACAGCATTTGAAAAAAGTGTTTTTAAAGTGCAGAAGATTTGGAATTTCAGTCAATCCAAAAAAGTCACAATTTGCTTTAGAAGAAGGAAAGCTGTTAGGACATATTGTTTCTGCTACAGGTGTCTGAATTGACCCAGAAAGAGTAAAGGTCATACAGACTTTGCCTGTACCACAATCAAAGAAGGATATCCAATCCTTTCTAGGCAAAATAAACTTTGTAA